>JASTWQ010000455.1:0-150343 GCA_035220615.1 Leptothorax acervorum | reverse complement strand
AGATTACAGTTTGAATGCGCGGGACCTCTATAGCGGCCGGTCAGATGGCAATGATCGCGTACTCGCTCCTCATCGTCGTTTAGTGTGAACGGTTTATCGCAAATGTGGCAGTGCGTCGTGCTGTGAAACGCATGCCACTGTTCTTTCGAGAGCGTTTCCATGGGGACATTGGCGGATAAAATACCCTTTACGCGATGCGCTAATTCCTCGAGTTCGTTGGCGAACCATGCGACGCAATTCTTATCGCGGCGAAACCGATACGTAGATAACGAGTCGTCGTACGAGCACTGCACGTAGTACCCGACGCTAAATACCTCGTGGCGTTGATATGCGTACGTGGACATTCTCTCATCCGCTTCCATCTCTTCCAGGGTGCATTCGAGATCGGCGTACACGACGAATGGGAGCCGCTCCTTTCTGTTGTAGTTGCGGAAGCTCAACCATTTGTCGTCTTCGCTCGGTAGTCGGATGGCGCAGTCGTTTATCTCACTGCGGTCTACCGTGTGCGATTGCAACTTGTCGTTCGTGTAGAAATAGTGTAGACATCTGCAAAAAATTTTGCAATTTTTACATATATCTTTTATATAAAAATATAATATATCGTATAATATGATTTTATAAATGTATTACTCACCGATCGCAAAAGTATTTCCTATGTTCATCTCTATTTATTTGTGAGCTCACAAGGCGGGACAGGTTCTTTATCCACGCGAAATGCCCCACGTTGTAGTCTCGCGAGTCTTGCACGTACAACAGATTGACGTGCTTTTCTCTCTTCCGGTCGGTGAGCCGTATCGGTAGAACGGTTAGCGTTTTATGTCCCTCGATGGTGTAGACATTTATCGATACGTCATTGAGTCGTTCAAATGTACTAATTCCTTTCAGAGACATAGGAAACTCAATGTCTTGTACATTTAACACGGTTGTATAATGCGGGTACAAGGATACCCGTTCCGTATGTCGCTCGACTGGATACAGCGCGGCGACCACCGACCACGCGAAACATGCATTGTCCGTGGACCGGACGTTAATCACCGCATTCTTCCTCAATATCTCTTGCGGTAATTCCAGGTGACATCCCGCGCGCATAGGATCGTACCTGTTGATATTAATTGTAAGATCGAGGATACGCGATAGCGCCCACCCGCTATCTCGCTCCTGGAACTCCTCGAGTTTCGCCAGTGTGGGTTCGATAACGTGTCGCTCGTACCACTCACGCATATCGGATGTACGAAAGAGAGCATAGTTATTCGTGTTCATACTCTTATTGTCACGTTTATCACCCGTCACAAACTCACCGTTGAACACGGTGTTCACTTTCACGCTGTTGTGTCTGTTTATAGCGTCTTGCACTTTCTCGAGCACTACACTAGCAGCGTCCACCATAAATTGTCGCGGTTCGATATAGTCTGTGTTAATCACCGCACCGGTCAGTATACGGTTTTCGAACGCGGCATCGATCTTTCGCCAAACGAGTCTTTCCGCGTTATTGCCACCGCCGCCACTACTGGTGCCCGCGACCACCAAATCACCACCGCTGTGTATAAAACGTCTGTCTAATTGAATTCTCGCACCCTCGAGTAGTCTAACATTCGACACCAATAAATGTCTATATCCAGGCCAGAGCCGCGGACGCTTGGCGCGACTATGCTCTTCGAGCTGTTCGATGGTTTCCTCGCATCGCTGTGCCCACGTGAAATACTCGCTCAAGGTAGCGACTTGGCGCGACTGCTCCAACAGTTCGCGCGCAATTTTATTGAGGTTTTCCATGTTTTTTTTTAGTTTTATAGTAATGTTTTTTTTACATCACGTCACAAATTTCTACGGAGCACTTGCACGTGACTCTCTCACACGATACACAAAACCGTTGGCATCCTTGAACGTAATAGTGCATACTCATAAAATTATTAAGATTGAAGTGGGGGGCATCTTTGTAAGTACGTCGCCAAAGAGCATCATCAATAGCATTGATATCGTCACAATCATCAATTGCGTTATCATCAACAGCGTTTTCAAGATAAATCGTTGGATAATTCCAATTGCATCTATATACCGAAGCCTCCAAGTTGTTTATCACCGCCAATTCGACGTACTTCCCAATACCTGTACGAATCTGAATGTACAGAGTGTCAAAGTCATACCCCTCGATCTTTTCAATAATTTCCATCGCGCAACGGTTATAGTACGCTTCTTCGCGCATCTCAAACCTGACCCCTAAATAATATGAAATAGAACGACCTCTCATACAACTTCTTAACATTCTTAGGTCTTCTTCTTCCTCTTCTTCCTCTTCTTCCTCTATCATGTTCGATCTATGTTTCCACAAGTGTCTGTACGCTTTACGTCTCAGATGATAAGGCCAGTCATATAGATGCTCAGTGTTGTTGATAACAACTCCTTGTCTGACTACGCGTTCACTGGTTCCGCGTATACCGAGTTCACGATCGCGAAGAAACTGCACTGGTGATATTCGTTGCACACACGTTTCTCCTCGCGGATCTTTATTGTCCTTCAAAGCATTGATGATATCTTGTCTACAAGGATGAGCATACTTGACAGAATCATTAAAGTATTCGTAAGAGTGGATTCTTTCCATGTTGCTCGCGTAAAGGCGCGCACTTTATGCCGTCTCTCTCACACTTCTACGGAGCACTTGCACGCGACTCGACCGCACCGTACACACGATCGTTCATACTCTTGAATGTGATAACGCATACACGTTAACTGATGAGGATCGAAGCGTGTAACATCTTTATAAGTCTCCAGCAAGATATCAAAATTATGACGCTCATCATAACCTTTATAAAACGTGTTTGTATGGTTAGGATCGTTCAAACACGCACAGGTTAAAGATCGCGAGGTGTCCGTCACCACCAATTTAATGCACCTCCCAATACCTGCATCAATGTCAATGTATAAACTCTCTGCGTGTCCACACTTGATCTTGTTATAAATTTGTATTGTCCATTTATATATGTCCTTTGCACTGTAAAAGTCGTGATCATCTTCTATACACTCATTCCGCATTCGTGTATACACTTCGCGTCTCACGCGATAAGTCCACCAAAAAGGATATGTAATTGCGCAGCTATAGACTTGCGGTTTACGTATGCGTTCAGTAGTTTCACATATATCGAGTTCATGGTCGCTACACTGCACCGGCGATGCTCGTTGTACTTCCGGTTCTCTTTGCGGATCCAGCTCGAGCTGCCATAAAATATAAAATATATCGTAAAACTCAATCCCTTTGCGTTGAGAGCACTTCCTATAGTACTCGTCATGGCTACGTAAGTAACGTCTTCTCAACATGTTGCTCGAGTAAAGGCACGCACTTATTCATGTTAATGTCTTTTTCAACGTGTACAAATGGGGCATATATTGCATGGAAAGATTTGATATACTGGAAGTCTGCAATTAGAGCAAGACCGACCTTCTATCGCGTCGTACAGCTCAATCACATGTTTTCGCACAACATACATATATCCGTAATCTGTGTCCGCTATTCTTACCATGCACGATGCACATGCAACAAAACTGCCACCCGTGGTGTAGTAACAATATATCGCGCAAAACTTGGTGCGTCCATTTAGCGAGCAAATTTCTGAGTGCGACACTATTTTTTCAGTGGTTTCAACAAGATCATCTCCTGAAAGGTCACTGATGTAGTCACTGTCATCCGACAACGCGTGTTCTTCGTCAGATGATTCGTCTACTATTGCCTCGAATTCCATTAACTCTTCGTCTATAATTTCCAGTAATTCTTCGTCGGGCAACTTATTTACTTCTACTCGTAAGTCTCGTACTATCTCTATTTGCTGCACCTGCTCTTCATCGGACGATTCGGCTAAGTCTATTGTCTCTACTTCCATTTTTTTCGATTCTCATAAAAAAAATCATTTTCTACACCAAACACTTTGCACACACACACATAAAAACAAACCATCGAGTACCCACTTTACTTTTTTTTCAAGCGAACTATACTGACGCGCAAACTTCAAAATCATATACTGTGGCTCTGACGCGCTTCATTCATCGTTATATATTTCATCTATCATTCTTTTTTCTCTCCTTCCAACTGGGGCATCACGTATCGTTTCTTCTTCCATCTACTGCATAGTGTCATCAGATCTATTGTTCAGCATATAAGTTACAGAAAGGTAATATCCTTTAGACGTTGAGTTCTGCTTACGCGCTATTTTGTATACAAATTCCAGCAGCCGGACCTCGGCGCTCGCAAAATAATACGCAACGCTATAACCGAATGGCGTCGCAGAAAAGTAATATCCCTTAGACGTTGCGTTCTGCTTACGCACTATTTTGCCTACAACGTCTAGCAGCCTGATCTCGGCGCTCGCAAAATAATACGCAACGCTACAACCGAATGGTGCCGTGAAATATGCCTCGATAAACAATAAAGAGGACACCATAGGACACTGCGACGTTATAACCGAGCAACGTCGTGAAACATGTCCCGAAACGTTAACCGAAACCCCTCCGATAAACAGGTCTTCGTAAAAAAATGATGATCATGACCGCGACACCGCGACGGTTAAATCATTCTCATCGAGACAAACATTTTTTATCTCCGATATTTAATCGTGGATATTGTTTACATATTTAATCCGCCTGAACAATGCATTCGCTTCGCATTAAGCGACGTCATAATCGAATGATGCAGTGAAACATGTCCCAACACGTTCGCTCAAAAACCTTGATAAACACCTTTTCTCAGAATACGTTCTAGAAGCATTAATCCCCCACCATGTCATAATTTTAAAAAAGGGGTAGGGTGTTGCCGCGTATACGATCCGTTAATTTTATGCAAACGGTCAATCTTGTACAAACGGTCGACTTGCCATAACCGAGAGTGAAAAATGTACTCCGCTGCGGAAAGCAACAGTGGTGGCGCAAGCATGAATTATTACGTGCCGCTTCCCGAAGCTGCAACTCCATCGAATGCGAACAAGTAAGTTTCGTTTCATTTATAGAGTCTCCTATTTTATAATTTTTCCTATTTTATAATTTTTTCCAATTTTCTTATTTTAAGACTCATTTTGTTCTTTTTTTTCTACAGCACTTCGTTGGAGCGTCGTGCGGTGCGTCTATTCAACAGACGGTACGCATTGACACCTACTGCTTACAAATATTTGGAAATTGGGGTCAGCGTCAGTCTGAAGCCTCCACGTGAATCCTCCTTTGTCGAATTGATCCTTGGCGACAACCAAGGAAATAAAATCGCAATGTCTTCTTGGGCGTGGAAGAAGATCATCGATAGACGCACGGATTTCGAGCGACTCATGCGGTGTGCTGTCGGCCATGCGGTGAAAATTTCGGCTCTTCCATCAGACAACCTACTATTCAAAGTTGTACACATACATCACGATAAACTTATAAAATTGTCGTCGAGCAATACTTCGTTGTACATGAAACCAGCGACTATTATGTTTTTGTTCGAACTCGAAAAATGCGTCGAGTTGGTATGCTCCCAGCTACATGAGTATGCGAGAGAGGTAAATAAGAGCCTCAGAGAGTTGGGAAGTCTTCTACGAACATATCATATTACTGAAAAATACGACGCCGTGCGTTTCTTGCACAGCCATAACCATCACGATATAACGTCAATTGTAGATTGTGAACTCATAGCGTATGCTATGGATGCAATTATGTATGCTGCATCGAGAGAGAAATCTGTTGATGAAGTAGATCTAGATGAATAAATGTATAACATATATGTACGTTACAATGTTTTATTTTATACCTCCTTTCTCATCCACTTCGCATGAATATATATATGTAAAAGAAAAAATAAAGTCTTTCTTCAGGTCACGACGTACGACTTTATTTTCCACTCGAGCGATATACGCAACGTTCGCCTGAACATCGGAGCTCGCTTCTGTAGTGCGAGACGCGATTTGTTTTACGAGCGTGAAAGATGAACCGATATGCCCGTCCTAAACTACGATATTTGACTCTTCGTAGAAAGAATCACGGCGCCATTTGGTTATGGTGTCTCGTGTTTACAGAGCGAGCGTTCTAGCGGGTTTCTTGCCGCAGTTACGCTTCAGTTTGCAACAGTCGCTCGCCGGAATTATAACGTCGTTCGCTGTGTCTGTTTTTTTAAATAGTTTTTGTGTGGAATCTAAGCCGAGGAGTGTGTGATAGCGGATTGTTACAAGGTGCAAAAAAATGAATCATTAAGAATAGAATAGCTTCGGTTTGCCATGGCAAATCTAAGCTATTATATTCTGTATGATTAATTTTTTGCAGGATTATTGTCAAATGGCACCTCATACATGTGCAAATCTGCCGAATTTCTATTAAAAGTGCGAGAATGAGGTGTCAGGCGTGTAACTTGTATTTTGTGCCGTCGACGTGTGACTCATGCATGCGCACGTATTGGTCGCGTGCTGCGCGAAGGGGTGCAAATCTTTCCGCAATGGAACGACCGCGATCGCCACCGCCGCGGTATGAGGAGGCCGTTATTTCTTCGACACCCCCTCCCCGGTACGAGGTGCCTCAGGTGTACCCCATGGTAATATTTGAAGTAACCCTGGATGTCACCACCGACCGGAGGGTTGTACGTCGATCCTAATTTAGTAAGTGTCTTCACTTTTATTTATCTATCTATGCCTTACGTTAAAAATAATTATCTTTACTGCTTTGGTAGTGTGATAGCAAAAAAAGATACGCGAGCGGGAGCGCGAACGGCGACGCTGGCGGGCGGGCGGGCGAGTTGAGAGAGCGGGCGGCGGCGCGGCGGCGCGGGCGGGCGGCGGCGGCGGCGGCGGGCGGGCGGCGGCGGCGGGCGGCGGCGGCGGCGGCGGCGGCGGCGGCGGCGGCGGCGGCGGCGGCGGCGGCGGCGGGCGGCGCGGGCCCTACCCCTAACGCGGTACACCTCTCCCCACGGCCCTAACGCGGTACCCCTCTCCCCGCGGACCCTACGACACCCCTCTCCCCGCGGACCCTACGCGACACCCCTCTCCCCCGCGGACCCTACGCGACACCCCTCTCCCCCGCGGACCCTACGCGGTCCTAACGCGGCACCCCTCCCCCGCGTCACGTCAACACCCCTCACCCTTCTTTGTAATATGAGACGCCGCCTGTAAAACAATCCCCTTAGCCCTCGGTTACCCCCCCGCCCCTCACCCCTCCCTCATTGCCCCATGGATCGGAACCGGGATAGTCTACCTACTGATAATAACACTGGGATCGCAATAAATCGCTATCAATTAGACTCGGAGATTCAACTCCGGTCTACGTTGTTCTGTTCTGTCGTCAGTGGTTTTTACGCCGTTTCGGCGTGAGCTCGTCGCCCGCGCGACGCAATTAACGGGCGCAATAGAGCACGCAAATCAAGAAAGTTCGTAACTTAACAATAACGCGAGGAAAGATTCTGGATATCGTGAACGGCAGTCAAAATAACGCAACGAATAAACCAGGGTAACGCAAAAGTCATATTCCGACTCAAACAATACCACTGAACGTCTAAGGAGACAAAAGATGCACTTCAAAAAGTCATTAAACCATCTGATTTTGGTCTCAGAGTCAACAGGATTTCGTCCGTCAAGAATAATGGAGTGCGTATTGAGGCCTTGTCCGTCGATCTGCCTAAAATCAGGAATTCCCCTGAACTTGAAAAAGCGGGGCTCAGGCTGGAACAGGAGGGTAAAATAAACCCCAGGCTACTAATACATGGCGTACCCTGCAGCATGTCCGCAGTTGAAATAAAATCGGATTTGATCACTCTGAATCTCAATAATTTCGATGCTAATTCTGTCAAAGTCGTCTACTTGTTCCCTCAAAGAAACGATCGGCGCACCACTAACTGTGTTATTGAAGTCACTCCTGAGATACGCGCGTTCTTACTAAGAAATAAACATATCTACATTGGATACTTCGCCTGTGGAATCTCTGACTACGTAAGGGTTTTGCAGTGCTTTAAATGCCTCGCTTTTGGTCATTTCGCAAAGCACTGTCGCTTCGAATCGGTCTGTGGACTTTGCGCCGGTTGCCACGAAACTAAGGACTGTACAAATAGGAGCGCTACTCCTACATGCGGAAACTGCAAGAGATGGCTGCCTCAATCTGGACGCGAGCATTCGGCTCTGGATAACAAAAATTGCCCTATACTGCGTAGAAGAATTGTTGACAGGTTAAGCAGCATCAATTATGGATCGTGAAACTCCGGATCGATTACGCCTGTGTCATGTAAACTGCCAGTCTCTCCTTGCGCATGTGGATGAATTCCGATCCTTCTTCGTCAACTCAGGATACCACATCATCTGTTTATCCGAATCCTGGCTTAAACCTCGGGTTCCTGACCATATGGTCTCTCTTTACGGATATCACCTCTTGAGGTGCGACCGTGTGCACACGGCAGAAATGGAGGGGGGGTGGCGGTTTATGTGTCTAATGATCTTCAAGCTGCGACCTTGTGTCAGTCCGAAGGCGCTTACTGTGGAAGACCAGAATATCTTATCCTTGAGATTTCTGCTGAGAACTGTTCTAAGATTCTGCTGGCTGTTGTTTACAGGCCGCCTCACTGTGGATTTCTGGCCGATTTCTTTAATGTTTTCTCTGACCTGTCTGTAAATTTTAGGCACTCTATAATTTTCGGGGATTTTAATGCCGACCTTCGTTCCCAGACCTTTGATGCTGAACAGATTCGGTCTTTTGTTAGCGCATCTAATCTCTTTCTTGTGCCTTACACCTCCACGCACCATACACGTACTTCCTCCACACTGCTCGATCTATGCATCATAGATGACGCGGACAAACTGATTGACTTTGAACAGCGGGATGTCTGCTTCCTATCTGCCCATGATCTCATAGCTATATCATACAACATCAGAAGTGAACGGATTCCCAAGCGCACCATCCGCGCTCGTGATTTTCGCGCTTTTAATCCGGAGGTTTTTCTCGAAGAACTGGCGTCTCTAAACTGGGATGATTTGTACTTGGCTGCAAACGTTGACGCAAAAGTGGAGTTTCTCAACAATTCGCTCTTGGCCTGTTTTGATCGGCACGCTCCTTTCCGTGTCATGCAACCAAGGCACCTACCTGCACCTTGGCTCTCGACGGGCATTAAGTCTCGGATGAAGGAGAGGGATAGAGCCAGAAGAGTATGAATGAGGAACAGAACGGATGCCAACTATAATTCCTTCAAACGCCTGAGAAACTTAGTGCAGAACGAGGTGCGGAGGGCCAAGGCCGAATTTTTCCACAGGGAGTTTCAAGGATCTGACGAGCCTAAAGTAATTTGGAAGAAACTGAGACAATTCGGTCTTCTGAAGCCAAAAACGGCGGCGGAGAAACTTGTTTTCACCACTGAAGAATTAAACGCTCACTTCACGTGTAACGGGATGATTTCCGACTTGGATTGTAACTCTGTCTTCTACTTGGGTGAGGCGGAGTATGACGACTCCAAATTTTACTGGAGCAATATTGAACCTTTGGACGTCGTCCGGGCTTTTCGTAAGTGCAGGTCGGATGCCGTTGGAGCTGACGGACTTCCGCAGAGTCTTATTGCGAGGGCACTCCCTGGCATTCTTCCAGCTGTAACTCACATCTTTAATTTCTGTTTTACTCACGGAGTTTATCCCGATGTCTGGAGGGCTGCGATCATCTGTCCCATTCCCAAGGTGAGACGACCTACGGAACTTCATGATTACAGA
Source organism: Leptothorax acervorum (assembly GCA_035220615.1). Classification (NCBI taxonomy): domain Eukaryota; kingdom Metazoa; phylum Arthropoda; class Insecta; order Hymenoptera; family Formicidae; genus Leptothorax; species Leptothorax acervorum. The sequence continues at coordinate 140,669 of JASTWQ010000455.1, read as the reverse complement.
CCGATCTCAATTCTGTGTGCGATCTCTAAGGCTCTTGAGCGCATTGCGGCGGATCAAATCAAGGGATACCTTGAAGAGCACAACACCCTTGATCCCTTTCAGTCCGCTTATAGGAAGAATTTTTCCACACAAACGGCGCTTATTAGGGTCTTGGACGACGTCAGGCAAGCTGCGGATAAGAGAATGATCACGGTCGCTACTTTTTTTCGACTTTACAAAGGCCTTTGACAACGTCTGCCATGAAACCCTGATCGTCAAGCTAAGGGAGCTGGGTTTTGCTTGCTCTACTCTGCGTTGGCTGTGCTCCTATCTGACTAACAGAAGACAGGCGGTGCGTGATCCGTCCTCTGGGAGGCTGTCGGCTGAGAGGCCCGTCCGCAGGGGGGTACCTCAGGGTTCCGTTCTTGGACCTCTCCTTTTCCTGCTTTACCTGACGAACTTCGGCTCTGTGTTGCGGCACTGCAAGTATAACTTCTATGCTGATGATCTGCTGATTTACCTGCATGTGGAACTCAGATTTCTTTCTGACGCTATCGGGAGGATTAACGAAGATATTGCCAGGATAGTGCAATGGGCTGTTAAAAACGGACTCACGATTAACCCTAGGAAGACCAAGGCTATGATCTTGGGAACACTGCGCTTTGTGGGTAGCTTGGAGATGAACGATTTGTCCCCTATTCGTGTGGGCGAATCGGTGATTCCTTTTGCCGACTCGGTGGATTATTTGGGAGTCACGCTTACTGGTGCTCTCTCCTGGGATAAACAGGTATCCAAAACGGTCTCCAGGGTTAACTCTACTTTCTATCAGCTCAAACTCTGCAAGCAACTTTTGCCGGTCTCTCTTCGTGTGAGACTCGTTTCTGCCTTGATGCTTCCTCAGTTCGACTACTGTTGCACAATCCAAACGAACATCACTGGTGAGCAGAATCTGCGCCTGCAAAGAGCCTTAAATAGGTGTGTTCGCTTCATCTTCCAGGCGAGGTGGGACGAGCACATAACTCCATATTTTTGTAGACTGGGTTGGCTCAAGATTGATCTTAGGCGTTTGTACTTCGTAGGGAGCTTAACTTACTCGGTGTTATCGAAAAGAAATCCCCAAGCGATCTACAGTAACTTTGTCTTTAGGCATGTAAACACACTGCGTGATACTAGAGCTCCGAATGACGCTCTAAGCCTTCCTTTGTGCCGCACCGAGTTTTATAAACGATCCTTTTGTTGCTCCGCTGCGGAGTTCTGGAATAGTCTTCCCGCGGACATCCGTAATGCGACTTCTATTGGTGTTTTCAAAGCCAAACTGTTTAAATTTTTGTTCTCTCAATTAGCGTGTACAAATTAACTAGCCTAAGCTATTATGTTTATTCACTTTATTTTATTTTATTTTATTTTATTTTATATTCTCTTTTTGTAAAATGTTTATTTTGTTTTTGTTAAGTCTTTCATAGTGTATACGGCTTCTTCTGTGTAATTTTTGTGCCGACGCTTTAGGGGACGCAGTCCCAGAGCGTTCAATAAATAACGATTCTGATTCTGATTCTGAATAATATCAGGACGCGAATCTAGTACAAAATACCAAACGCGAGTAATAACGCAGAACTAATACGCGGCAGCGAACAACGCAAACATAATATCGTTAATATCGCAATTAATAATTATCGCCATTAAGATCGCCAACAATAATACTAGATAATGTCGCAAACAATAACACAATAATATTGGAAATAATCCAAAGAATGCGAGATAGTATTCGGACGCGACTCTGATACACGAGAATATCGAACGCGAATAATAGCGCAAAACAAATACGCGGCAGCGAGGAACGCAGGATACTAGAGAAACGACACAAATAGTAACACGGAAGAATATGGCAGTTAATAACGCGAAGGAAGATCGCAAATAATAACGCGAAAGAAGATCGGGTAATACGATCGCAAACAACAACGTCAAATAATCACAACTAATAACGCGAGATCCTATTACGAATAATAACGCCGAATAATATCGCAAATCGTAACGCAAACTAATACCGCTAACAATTACGCAAAATAATATCGTATTTAGTAACGCGGAATAATATAGCGACTAATAACGCAAAAAAATATCACAAGCAATAACGCGACATAATATCGCGACTAATAACGCCAAATCATATCATAAAGAATAACGCGAAACGATATCGCAAGTAATACGATGGGGTAGTGTCGCAAATAATATCTCCAGAGGATATCGGGAATGATAGATCCCGAGCGGCGCAACTAACAAGACCCAGGAACGCAACACGGAAATTATACGCAACGAGCAACATGCAAAAACACGCGGTATGCGGGCGCGACGTGACTCGCACGCTGGGGCGCGGCGGCGGAGGTGCGAGCGCGAACGCGGGCGCGACTCGGGACGGCACTACGCAATCGAAAACGCAAATAGGGCTGAACTCTAACGGAACGCGAGCAGATACGTGTTTACGCCACACTCAACGCGCACTCAAAGTCGGCCGTCAGAACGCCAGACTTCACACGGTACGCGAGCAGATACGCGATAACGCCACACTCAACGCGAACCCGAGGACGTACGCCACACACGACTCTAATACGCGGCCACTCCCGAATGCCGACCGCGCGAACGCGATATCTCGCCCTTCGGCCCCGCCGAAGGCCGCCGCACACGCCCGCGATCACGATCTCCAAGGGAGTCGTCACACGACGCGAATCCGCGATACCCTATCCCCGCACACACAAAGCTCGCGCGATCGCCAAGGGGGCCCTCCGCGCTCGATGCCGATCGCTTTCGCGAAATCACTAATATGCTACGCCGTGCACGGCGAGCTAACACCAAATTCACTAATTATCCACGCGAGTCGGCAACGAAACGCGAACGCGACCCGACGGCTTTCCCGTGGCTGTACGCAAAATTATACTCTGGCAACCTCACCGGCACTCGCCTCGGCTTCCCGACGTCCGGATATCCTCCACGGGATGTCTTCCGGGCTCCTCACACTCTCAAGATTTCTCACGGCAAGCAGAGCACGCACGACTTAACTCGGCGAGGGGGCGAACCGAAAGAGATCGTTCCCTCGGTTGCTCGATGGCGGATCGACGTCGCGCTCCACCCTGGGGGGGTGCGTACGTCTGTGGCGCGATAGCGCGGGCCAATCCGGGGTGATCCCGCAAGTACGCCGCGGTACTTTGCGCAACGCCGTCTCGCGTGATCCTTCGTGAGGTGCCTCGCGGCCCCGCGATAATTTCTCGATAGCGCGATCGATGCATGGGGTCGGCTGCCCCAGTCCGCTTAGCGGCATCTCCGCCGCGGGGGCGTTCCTTTCCGTGACCTTCTGGCCGGTATCTTGGCCGTCTTAGCGATGACGCCGCTTCACGGCGTAACGCAGTCGTAGCGGGGTCGTTCCGCCCTCCCGCTTCCGGAGCGCCGGGACCGCTCCCGCTTGCATGCCGGGATCACGCGGTCGAAGTCTTCCCCCGCGCTCCCCTGTGCGTGGCCCGCGAGGATCCTTCAACGCAGCACTTCTGAATTCCGGAGCGTCCTTCGCCCCTCGCCCTGCTCCTCTTTCATGATGTCCGCAAGGTTGCCGCCGATGATGTTCTCGCCGGTGGATTCCGGCGAGGTGCCGCGATTACAAGAAAATAATAAAAGAAAACAAAAAGAATTAATACGCAATTATTTAACTACGAGGCCCCCTGGAGATTTCGCGTCGCGTTTCCGGCTTGCCCCCGAGCACAATTTCGCGCCCCGTGGCGGCGGCGGGGACGCTGCAACGTGCAGCGGAGCTGCCCCGTCACAGTGTATACCTATGTATTCCACCAACTGAGGATGATCCAAGAGGAAGCATTAAAGGACTGATTTTCTTGAAACCGGTGCTAAAATTTTTCACGAAAATTTTTGGATCATCCTCAGCGGGTGGAATACATAGGTACACACATACAAAGTTTGTATGTGATTACAAACATACTCGGAGATGGCAACAATGGTTAAATTTTTATCTTAACCGATTTTCTTGAAACTGGGGCCTAAATTTTTCTAATTTTTCGGTGATTGCAACAATGGGTTAAATTTTTTTTAAAAGAAAGCTTTGTTTTTGTGACAAACTTTAGCACCGGTTTTAAGAAAACCGATTCTCTTGAAACCGGTGTCAAAATTTTTCTAATTTCTTGGGGACGGCGACGATAGGTTAAATTTTTTTCTAAAGTGATCAATAATACTCATCTTTTAATGATTTTCTATTTTAAAAAAATTTAGAAAAAATTTAAACATTCTTCAATTTTCTTTAGGAGAATGTTCTCCGATGTAATGCTTAATAAACTGTTCACATTTATAAAACCTGTTTTTAAAAATTTGATCTTTGATTCTCAATTTAAAAAAGACAAATTTAGTTGCTATTTTCACGCATTATATGTCAATTTACAAAACGGCAATATCTATTTTAGATTAATTAATTTCTGTTGCTTTACGTATTATAAGTCAATTTAAAATATTGCTGGATATGGAAGATTTGCGCCTTCACTCCAATAAAAGAGATGAATTTCAAAGAAGTAAATGAAATTTAATTAATTAATTTAATTTTGAACTAAATTTAAATAAAAGATTTCGATTTCTTTATATGATACAAATATTTCCAGTCAGTAATTAGTTATGTTTAACAGTAGCATAATATATTTTTGTATAATTTATTCATTTATTTATCTCTCTTTAAATTTAGTTATGGATGATGGAATGGACGAAGATTTGCTTAGCGTTATGTTAGCGAATGGGAGCAAGCGGAAAATGCATTAAATGTTGAGCGGAAGAACAGGGAAAAAAGCCATGAAAATTGTTTACGGTAAAATTCTGTTTTTATGGATTTATTGTCTTTTTAAAAATATCGTTTTTTAAAAAAAATTCTTTGTTGGATAGGAAGCGAAAGCGTAATGAGAAAGATGTGGATGAGCAACTACAGAAAAAGGAGAAGAAAAAATAAAATTCTTTGTAATATTATGGCCACGCTGGCCACGTAGATTCGGCTCGCTTGCCGAGTGTTCGCTTCGCAGGAAGGATGGAGTCGCTATGTCAAAGTCCGCAACTGAGTAGACGTTGGTTTATGCTGTACACTTAGTTCGTATTTATTCAGTATATGTACAAGGCTATATACAAGTCAGATAATTTATGTTTGTGTTAATTTACGGTGGCCCTGAGAAGGGCCGATTGAAAAATTATGTGGCCCTGAAAAGGGCCGATGAGATCGGGAGATTAAACCGGGCGTTCGCTCCACAGCAGGCACGGCCGCGTTCTTGTTCGGTGTAGCGGCTGCTGTATTCCCCAGCGTCCGGGTTCTCTCCAAGCCGGCGGTGTTCCTGGTGGTGTCAGCGTCTGCCTTGGATCGTTTTCGGTCTGTACTGCTCGTACTTGCTCTGGCGATGGAGTCCTCGCTCGAGGGTAGTGCTCAGCCTTATATACCGCTGGCTCTCCGTCGGTTTGTGCGGCTCGCTCGATGGTGGGAGTCTCCCACTCGCTGTCGGTTCCGCTCTCGTCGTGGAGGATCTCCGCCTGTGTTCCCCTGTGGACTCGAGGTAGTGGAACGGTCTGCGTCCCCTTCTCCTTGCGGTCTCCCGGTGACACGGCCAATGGCGACAGGAGTGGTGGGGCCTCGAAATTCCAGCTGGGAGAAGTCTTCCGCCGAACTCGTACGTCTCCTTCCACCAGCAGATGTCTCGGCGGCCTCGTAAGCTTCCTTGTCGGTAGGTCAATCGGGATAAGACTCCACGCTGCAGGATGATCCTGTGGCTGTTCTGGTTTTCTCGGCGGCAGCGATAGGCGTGGATTCGTAGTCCGATACTTTCTCCGTGTAGACACTGTTGGTTGGCTTCAAAAGGTACGTTCACAGCTTTCCACTCTTGTCAATCCGACTTGTGGATAGCCGAGCCGTGAACTGATGATGAGCTCTCGCCGGCGGGCCTAATGTAGGGGCCCTGGTCGCATTTTAATTGCGAGAAAGCCTTCCACCTGTCGGCGTGAGCTTGCGGCACGCGGCGTAGGCCCCACTCGGGCGCTCGGTCGGCGCGCGCGTGGTGGGGCGCGACGGCTTGACTGCGCGCGTGTAGTGGGGACCGATCGATCGGTCCGTGTACTACGGGTTGCCGTTCCGCAGGGTTTTATGTGCGATCGGCAGACCGCCACAAATATGATACTTGAAAATGTAATAGGATAATTGAAAAATATAAAATTTTAGTAACAAAAAAGTAAAATCTCTTTTTTAAAATGATTTTGTATCCATCTTGAATGTAGTCATGTGTTCGCCTTTCATATATAAAATCGATGAAATCATTTTTGTTCCAACTTTTGATTAAATTTGTCGATAAAATTATTAATACCGATTATTTATTCAATTCTGATACAAGTCTAAACACTCTCCAGACTCTTTCTTAAAAATCGTAATAAAATCTTAGGTGTTTAGAAAAGAAAAAAGTTAACATAATGAAATAAAATGAAAAGAATTAACGTAAAATAAATCAAAACAAGCGTACAAGCGTAAAACGTTAGCTAATGCTAACGTTTTTCTAACAAGCGTAAAACGTTAGCTAATGCTAACGTTTTTCTTAACAGATATTTTGTTGAATTTGAGCAATGAGCGTTTGGATAGCAAAATGATTGCCTGCATGTACATATTAGTTAATTTTATTAATTCACACGTTTTGTATTTTTAATTTTATTAGTTTATACGTTTTGTATTTTAGTTTTTATTAATTCATACATTTTGTAATTTTAATTTAATTTAAAATTTTTTTCCATTGATGTAAATAAATTAATTATAACATTAAAAAGGAAGTTTATAGTAATGTACGTCGTAAAATAATATTTTGAAAAAATTTATTTAAAAATTATTTTGTGGGTTTTAATAAAGTACGCCTGTTTTGATTTATTTTACGTTAATTCTTTCTATTTTATTTCATTATGTTTACTTCTTTCTTTTCTAAACACCTAAGATTTTATTACGATTTTTAAGAAAGAGTCTGGAGAGTGTCTAGACTTGTATCAGAATTGAATAAATAATCGGTATTAATAATTTTATCGACAAATTTAATCAAAAGTTGGAACAAAAATGATTTCATCGATTTGATCAATTTTCATCGCGGAGATTTATTACCATCATATGAATTAACCAAATAAATATGACATAATAACACATATCATGGATATATTAAATTATTGAATAAATAATTTATTACGGACAAACAAAAATAGTTTCTTAATAAAACATTTGAATTTCTTTGCAATAATTTCACATTACTCAAAGGCATTCGATTCATGAAAGCACCTTTATGATTGGTTTTGTCTGACTTATGCGCGGCATGTTTCATGCGTGTCAACTTGCGAGGATTGTTTCGTGAATGACATTATAAAAGTCATAAGCTAACGCAATTATTAAAAGTAACGTATATAAGATTGTAATTGTGCATTTGTAATATACAATATTAGAGGACTTGCAGTGTATTAGGAAGAGAAAGACGAAGAGGAAGAGTTTGCCGACGGGAAAAGTTATAGATAAGTGTTCTTTTTGAGAATTTTTATATTTTATGAGTTGGTACAGGTTTTATCAAAGATAGTTAGCTGTAACATATTGTTTGGTAAAAAGTTGATTATTGAATCCAAAATACGACGCTTTAAGAATTTTAGAAAGAATTTCCTTTTTTTCACTACTTCTTGGCGGTAAATAATTGTAGGTATTTATTTTGTTGTCGTTAATTACTTTGTACATTTTTTGATTAGGCCTACTAGGGACACCACGTTAAAAAAAAACGTGCCTAACACTATACCTCCGAGGTGATGTGGAAAATAGTGTATTATCTCTGAGATGTATAAAAGTTGTAACTATAAAATGTAGGACACGAAAATGATTGATCCTGAGAAAAAGGTATAGAACGTTTTTTGTATAGAATTTTATAAGTTACTTTTGCCGCAGATTTATATACTACTATACACCGGGCGAAGTATATAAATATATATATAAACAATAATATATCTAACTAGCTGGTTACCCGGGCTTCGCCCGGGCGTCGTTTTTCTTCAAACGACTTCATTTGTGTTTCAATATCCTGACCTAACCTGACCTTATTGTGGACAAACACTTTTTCTACTAGAGTTTCACACTATTGAGTCATTTCCGTTTTTCCGATATTTCACTTACCGATCAGCGACTTCATCCCTTGGTTTTCCCGGGCGTTTTTTCGGGAATTTCGAAATTGCTCGCTCGCGATGTACACAGAACCTGAAAAGTGAAATATCGAGGTTCTGCGTACATCGCGAGCGAGCAATCTCGAAATTCCCGAAAAAACGCCCGGGAAAACCAAGGGATGAAGTCGCTGATCGGTAAGTGAAATATCGGAAAAACGGACATGACTCAATAGTGTGAAACTCTAGTAGAAAAAGTGTTTGTCCACAATAAGGTCAGGTTATATATATATATATATATATTTCCGGTAAATATGCATATTAGGTCAAACCTCACCGATGACCTTGACCTTGACATATGTTGTCAAGGTCACCCTCCTGAGTGGCCTTCAGAAGGTTTTAGCCGGCGGTCACTGTTCGTTAAAAAGTTATTAACAAAAAAAGATTGAAAAATATAGCAGTTTTTTTGAGTACTAATAGACATAAATAACTGATATTTATGTGGAAATAGTACATGTATGAACGAAGGAAAATTATTTAAAGCAGTGAATTGTTGGTATATTGAAAGGAAAATTATTTAAAGCAGAGAATAGAGAGTATGTGCTTCAACTTACAAAGCACATACTTGTAAAGCGCGTCACTAACCTATAGGTTAATGGGGCGCTTTACAAGTGTGTGCTTTGTATGTGCTTCAACTTAAAAAGCACATACTTGTAAAGCGCGTCACTAACCTATAGGTTAGTGGGGCGCTTTACAAGTGTATGCTTTGTATGTGCTTCAACTTAGAAAGCGGTGGGTTAATAAATAAAAATAAATAAAAGTAATAAACTGCATGTAAAAACATATATATTTTATCTTTTATTACAGAAAAGATGGATAATGTTTTGCCATTATATTAAAAAATGCTTCTATTCGTTCTTGAAATGTAAATTTACGTTTAAAAAAAAATTCTGCCATATAACCAGCATAATGTTTCTTGCGAGTACCATATCGTGGAATGTTAGCACGAGTGTCTCTCCAAGCTCTTTCAATGTTCTGAGTATGAGCTTTGGTATCTGGATCAACAAAATTGTACGAATGATTAACAGTTAAGTGTTTATATCCTTTATTTTCTAGACAATTATATGCTTTCCAGCAATCAGATATAATTGTTGTACCAGGTTTGATCCATTTTTGAATAACTATTAACAATGAACTTGCAGAGCGATCTGGTACACACTCAATAAAGAATTTTTTTGTTTCTCGTTCAAAGCCGCCAAATATCCACTGTCCTGTAATTAGTCGACATTTTTCAAATTTTCTTTTTCCTATTTTTGCCTCATCTATTTCTACTATAATGCCTTCTCCACCTAACATTTCAGTATTATCTTCTAGCCAATCAAGACAAAGCTGAAAAAGAAATCTTAAATACAAAAACGAAAAGAGTAAAATATATAAAAATATAATTAAAAATACCTCGCGACAAAAATTTGACCAATCGACAACAGTGTGATGAGTAATATTTAGTTCATCCATGAGAAATACATGTCGAGGTGGACGTATCATTAAGAAATATGCTATAAATCTGCATGTATCTTGTATATTCAAACGTGAGTGTGAAAACCATGTCTTATGAAACGGACTTAGTGTAAAATTGCACAGCACTTTCTGTCGTTTTTTCTTTTTACGTTGTTTATATGTTACACTATTACACATAAAAAGCATACGCTCACGATTTAAATTTATGTTTGCTTCACATCGTGGACATTTAATTTCTGTATGAATAACTTTTCGTTCTCCTAAAAAATCTATCAACTTATTCTTATCCTCAATAAGGCTCAAAAACTCGTGTAGTCGCATATTGAAAGCTTCTAACGAACTGCGAAGAATCGGTGAACCTTTGTTGACAAAATATTCCTACTCATGTAGCTACCTTTCAACCATGTAAATAAAAACTTAGAATGTCATAAATAGACTACTACATTGTACAAAAACACGAATTCCTCGACCCTGTATAGTGTGAACCTCGCTTCAACTTAGAAAGCACATACAAAGCACATACTCTCTATTCTCTGCTTTAAATAATTTTCTTTTCAATATACCAACAATTCACTGCTTTAAATAATTTTCCTTTGTTCATACATGTACTATTTTCACATAAATATCAATCATTTATGTCTATTAGTACTCAAAATAACTGCTATATTTTTTAAACTTTTTTTGTTTATAACTTTTTAACGAACAGTGACCGCCAGCTAAAACCTTTTGAAGGTCACTCAGGAGGGTGACCTTGACAACATATGTCAAGGTCAAGGTCATCGGCGAGGTTTGACCTAATATGCATATTTACCATATTTCCTTCTTTAATGTGTGAAAACACTTAATATAAATAAAAATATACTTTTATTAATTTTCTAATAAAATTATAATGTTGAAATTAATGTATAATGTTTTGTTTTCAACTTTCCAATTTGTATATATTATATGTAATGCTTTAAATTATAAATTTAATTTAAAATATTTTTAGTACATATATGTAACATACAAATTGGAAAATTGAAAACAAAACATTACATTTCAACATATTTTATTAGAATATATTATCTATACTGGTGTAAAAAATTACTGAAATTATTTGCTATGAAAAGTACCGAATTACAGAGTACATATTAAACATTCGTAAAACTTTCTTAAAACATAATATTATTTATTATAAATAATGTCGGGAAGTTGAATTTCCACGGCCATATGCACACTCAGCCTGAACGGCGCCATCCGGCGTCGTGTCGGCCATACTAATTACCACGATTTTGATCGGTATCTCGCGCTACATATGTATCTATGTAAAAGGCGATCTTTGCGCCTATCGCTACTTCCGTTTCCGTAATATCCGTCTGTTCATCACGGCGTTCCACGCGATTCTTGTAACGTGCGATTAGCTAACGTGTGTATCTATCCGCAGTAAAGTTGTTTATTGAAATCTGTCTCAAATTAACCGCGATTGATCTCCCATCTCGATCCCGACATATTCTTATCAGGTTATGGGCCCAGGACGTGCGAGGTGCGATTGATCTTGCGATCGAACTTTGAGGTTGTGTTACCGCGTGCTGTGACAGAATCGCGTTACCGCGTACTTGCGACGAGAACCAAGTAGCGTGTGCCTGCGTTACCGCGTGCCGTACGATATTGCGTCATTAAATCTTACGTTACCGCGTGCCGATCCATACTGCGTCATTAACTCATACGTTGACGCGCGGGCTTCGATATAGTTTGCGTGACCGCGTGCTTTTCGATATTAATACTTTTCACGTTACCACGTGCTTGTGATAAAGTAATCTTTTGCCGTGAGGAACAATGAGTATGGTGAACCCGGCAAAAATTGAACTCCTGACGAAGGACAATTATAACACGTGGCGAATGCAGATAGAAGCCGTGCTAATAAAGGGTGATCTGTGGGAGTATGTGAGCGGTGAGTGTTCCCTCCCGCAACCGGCGGATTCCAGTGCCTCGGCCATAACCGCGAATGTAGCAGCGCAAGCGCAATGGCGGAAAAACGACCGAAAGGCACGATCGGACTTGGTTTTGGCTATCCATCCGTCGGAGCTTCCACAGGTTCGACATTTGACGTCCTCGAGAGAGGTCTGGCTCAAACTCGAGTCGATCTATGCGTCGAGAGGACCAGCGAGGAAGGCGACACTACTCAAGCAGCTTATTTTACAGCGCTTGGTGGACGGGGGAGACGTAAGAGACCATATGAACAGATTCTTTAACGCCGTTGACAAACTCTCGGCTATGGATGTGCAAATTAATAGTGATTTATTGTCCATTATGTTATTGTATAGTCTCCCACCAAGTTATGAGAATTTCAGAAGCGCGATCGAGTCACGCGACGAGCTCCCCACAGCTGAGGCCCTCAAGGTCAAGATTCTGGAAGAGAATGACGTCAGGGCACAGTCTGTAGTGGTTGAGGCGGCCGGTGCTCTCGCGACCAGCCAAGGTGGAAGACGCCAGCCGAGACGACGTAAAGAGAAGATGGAGCACAAAGGCTCCACCGAAGGCGCATCGGAGATCGTGTGCTACAAGTGTGGAAAGCCGGGGCATAAGTCTCCTGATTGCCCGGATATTACGGGCGGAACCTCCGATAAATCGAAGCGGAAACCCACGAGCCGCCCTCCGGCCAAGCCGGCTGCTAACGCGGCTGACGACACACATTTGGCTTACCACTCTACTTTCGAAGATAGCTGCCAAGTCTCAAGCGAACCCGTGGGCGAGCACGCATGGATTCTGGACAGCGGATGCACCGCGCATCTGTGTGGCGAGAGAGGTCTCTTTGACAAGATTGACTCTTCGTCCACTGGCAGACTCAACCTGGCGAGTCGAGCTTCGACGATGGTGGAGGGAAAAGGACCCGTGAAGATACCGATATCAGGTAACCAGGGTCGTCGCGTAGTTGAGCTTCAGAACACACTTTTTGTTCCAGACTTAAGGAACAACCTAGTTTCCGTGGCTGAGATTACTGACAGAGGCCACACGGTCATGTTCCGCAGAGACTCAGCGCTGGTTACTGATGGACATGGAAATGTGAGAATGGAGGCTCGCCGACGGGGTAACCTATACTACCTTCTGGAAGAGATCGACTGTGCGGGGGCCGCCAGCGCACCTCCACGTCCCAAATTGTGGAAGTGGCACGAGCGCCTGGGGCATCTAAACTCCAGGGACCTGGTTAAGGTCATCGGCCGTCTTGATCAACCGTCGCCATCCACGAAGGAAGCTGAGGACTTGAAACGGTGTGAGATTTGTCTGCGGGGAAAGATGACTGCTTTGCCATTTCCAGACGGGGACCCACCGTCTGCCGAGAAGTTGAGTATCGTGCACACTGACGTTGTAGGTCCTCTTCGTGTCCAGTCAGTGAATGGTGCCAGATTTTTTGTCACCTTTATAGACGACAGTTCGAGGTGGTGTGAGGTGTACTTCTTCAGGCAGAAGAGCGGGGTATGTGATGCATTCACGCATTACAAAAACCTTGTTGAACGACAGACCGGGAAAAGCATTAATGCCTTGCAGTCCGACAACGGTAGAGAGTACCTCAACGACGAGATGAATTCCCTGTTGGCGGATTACGGGATTAAGCGACGGTTGACGGTCGCTCGCACCCCTCAGCAGAATGGGGTCGCCGAGCGCATGAACCGAACCCTCCTGGATATGTCGCGCTGTTTGATGCTACAGTCCGGGTTATCCTCAATGTTCTGGGCAGATGCGGTCGCTACCGCTTGCCATATCCGGAATCGCTGTCCGTCCAGTAGCTTGGGAGGCCTTACCCCCTACGAGAAATGGACTGGCGAGTTGCCGAAGTTGGGTCACCTCAGAACGTTCGGAGCGAAGGTGTTCGTTCTTGACAAGGACCCGACGAAGGACAAGTTCGCACCGAGGTCAGCTGAAGGGGTGCTCATTGGTTACCCGCGAGAGTCCAAGGGATACCGTGTGTGGATGCCTGAGGAGCATAAAGCTGTCGTTGCAAGGGATGTTAAGTTCCTTGAGGCGGCCCCCGAAGGTATGTCCGATAAACATAGCATTAATGAGTTGTTGAAGGTGGAGAAGCGCTCAGGCGAGGATGCCGCTGATTCGGATCACTTGCCTGGACCGGCACCTCAGCAGCGACAAGGAGCACTCGGTTCGCCAGTGTCTCCACCCACTCCAGATCATCGACCGGTGCCGCCGTTTGTCGCAGGAGGCGTCCGGCGTGCACGTGGACGACCGAGATTAGTGCGTACCAGTGAAAGAGGGCGCCCTCGTAAGTTATATCAGACATTCACAGGTAGCGAACTGGACCATACTGATGTGCCCGTGGAAATACTAAACGATGAGCTGGACGATGACGTTTTCCTCGATGCAACCCTGCCGCCGGAGGAGCCTCCACAGGAGATGTTTGCCGGCATTGCTGAAGTGTCTCTGCGCGAGGCTATGTCCAGTGAGGAATGGAAGGATGCCATACTGTCTGAGGTGGAGAGTCTTGTGAAGAATGATACTTGGGAGGTCATTAGGAAACCTGAGGGCCAGAAGAGTGTAGGCTGCCGGGTAGTTCTGACGAACAAGTATGCCACAGATGGATCCATCGAGAGACGAAAGGCCAGAATTGTTGCCAAGGGGTTTAGCCAAAGGTTCGGCGTTGATTACCACCGCACGTTTGCACCTGTGGCTCGACTTGAATCAATTAGATTGCTGCTGGCCCTCGCAGCCGAGCTCAATCTAACCATCTGGCAGTTCGATGTTGTCACAGCCTATCTGAATGGAGACCTTGAGGAGGAGGTTATCATGGATGTTCCGGATATACTGTTGGATACGCTCGAGCGACTGGTCCTCGAGAAGAGCGTCACTCCTGAGGTGAAACATCGAGCCGAGACGATGATAAAAACCCTGAAATCGGGCGGAGATGCCTGTCGATTGAGGAAGGCCTTATATGGCCTACGCCAAGCCGGTCGGCAGTGGCACATTCGTCTGAAGAAAAAACTTGAGAGCATGGGGCTCTTACCAACACACGGAGAACCGTGCGTATACCAAGCGCGTCGTGAGGAGGACATACTTCTGCTATTGATTTATGTAGACGACATATTGGTGGCCTCCCAAAACGAGAAATGGATGACGGAAGTCAAGCGGGACTTGATGGAGGACTTCGAGATCAAGGACCTCGGCATAGCCAAACGTTGCCTTGGGCTCGAGATCACTCAAGAAGGAGACACAATCCTTCTTACCCAGAAGGGATACACATTGGACGTGCTGGCGAGGTATGGGATGAAGCAATGTAATCCCATCTCGACACCCTCGGAACTTCACTCAAGGGACACTCCAGAAGTTCCGGCAAGCTCGGAGGCTGGTTCCTGGCCATATAGGGAGCTCGTCGGCGCCCTCATGTACCTGGCTGTCGCCACGAGACCAGATATAGCAAATACAGTGTCCAGGTTGGCGCAGTTCAACAATAACCCGAAGAAGCGGCATTGGCTGGGTGCGAAGCGGGTGCTCAGGTATTTGGCGGGGACCGCAGATTTGGGCTTGCTATTTTTCAGGACAGGTCAGTCGCTGACCGGCTATTCAGACGCGGACTGGGGCGGTTGCACGATTGACCGGCGCTCGTTTACCGGGTACGCTTTCCTGCTCGGCGGTGCAGCCATTTCTTGGAAGTCTCAGAAGCAGCGCACTGTGGCGTTGTCCTCGACGGAAGCGGAGTACGTCAGCATGACGGAGGCGGTCAAGGAAGGGCTGTACCTGCGCAGTCTTTTCACCGAGTTGGGACTGGGCCGCATGGCTGACACTGTGCTGTATGTCGATAATCGAGGTGCGCAGTTCCTGGCGCACGATCACATGTACCATCCTCGTACGAAACACATCGACATAAGGTACCACTTCCTTAGGCAATCTGTCGCCGAAGGTTTGGTGACTTTGGAGCTTGTACCCACCAACGAAATGGTGGCCGACATACTGACGAAGGCACTGCCGGCCACCAGCCACTGGAACTGCGTCGAGGGTCTCGGAATTACCAGCGCATCATAGCTCGGGAGGAGTTGACCGTGTGCGCATTGAGGGGGCGTGTTGGGAAGTTGAATTCCCGCGGCCATACGCACACTCAGCCTGAACGGTGCCATCCGGCGTCGTGTCGGCCATACTAATTACCACGATTTTGATCGGTATCTCGCGCTACATATGTATCTATGTAAAAGGCGATCTTTGCGCCTATCGCTACTTCCGTTTCCGTAATATCCGTCTGTTCATCACGGCGTTCCACGCGATTCTTGTAACGTGCGATTAGCTAACGTGTGTATCTATCCGCAGTAAAGTTGTTTATTGAAATCTGTCTCAAATTAACCGCGATTGATCTCCCATCTCGATCCCGACATATCCTTATCAAATAATATCATGTTCTGTAAAGTTTCATAACTATTTAATATGTGTCCTGTAATTCAGTACTTTTCACAGCAAGTAGTTTCAGTAATTTTTCACCAGTATTCAATACCCAGTAATTCCAGTGGCGACGAGTTTTAACGAAAAGTCTTATGACACAAAGCGATTGGACCAACGGTTTGCAAGATACCAGATATTTAAACGATGATCGCAAAAATTTTCCAAGTCCCAAAGTCGAAAATCTTTTCAGAGTTCCGAGTAGTTCTGACAAGCGTTCTGGCTAGTTCTCGACGAGTTTTAACGAAAAGTCTTATGACACAAAGCGATTGGACCAACGGTTTGCAAGATACCAGATATTTGAACGATAATCGCAAAAATTTTCTAAGTTTCGAAGTCAAAAATTTTTTCAGAGTTCCGAGTAGTTCTGACGAGCGTTCTGGCTAGTTCTCGACGAGTTGTGACAAAATGTCTTATGGCTCAAAGCGATTAGGCTAACGGTTTGCAAGATAATCGATATTTGAACGCGGATTGAAAATTTTCTTTCACCAAAAAAATTTTTTTAATTAATCCAAAAAATTTTTTATGTATCAGGAACTCTAGGTAATCGAAAAATAAAGCGTTTAAGGGGTTAGGCCACCTTGACCCCCCTAAATTTCAGGCTTTTTCGCTAATTTTTTTCAAAGAAACAACAAGTTTTTATGAAAATCTAAAAACGCCACTTTATCAAGTGTACTTTAAAGCAAAAAGTGATTTTTTATTTTTCCAAAAAATTAAAAAATGGCGGCTTGACAGCCGATGAACGGCCGCGCGTCGAAAATTGGTGGTCTTGCGGTGGGAAAAATAACTCGGCCTAGATGTGACCTGGAACAATGGCCACAAAATGTCAATTTCATTAGTCCAAAAGCTGGCGAAATACGTAGCCGTTTTAAAAAATATGCATTTTTAGCGAAATGGCATCGATTTTAAGTAAACTATACGTTTTTGGCCACAATTTTCGTTACTTAAAGTTGCATATAAAATCGAGATATCAATATTTTAAAAAAATCCTACGTATTTCGCCAGAAATATATGTTATAAAGAAGTTGTCAAAATTTCAAGTCGATCGGTTAAAAATTGACAGAGCTAGACTTCCCACCGACTTTGAAAACGTGGTTTTGAGAAAAACGCGTTTAAAGTTTTTGTTACGTGTTTCAAGTTTTTGTTTTTATTTTTGTTTTTGTTAAAGTTTTTGTTTAGTTTTTGTTAGTTTTTGTTTTTTTAAGTTTTTTTTTTTTTTGACCACTTTGTTTTAACGGCTCGAAAATAGCCTTTTCACTTTCCATATGGCTTTTTTTCTTATGGGATATCATTTTCGTATGTATACAGAATACTTTAAGCCAAAAAAAAAAAATTCGATTTTTTGAACCGGCCAAGGTGGCCTAACCCCTTAAGCTATTCAGTACTATTCGATCTTAAAATCGAATTTTCAAAATTTTTTATTTTTTTTTAATTAATCAAAAAAATTTTTTATGTATCAGGGACTCTAGATAATCGCAAAATGAAGCGTTTAGGCCATTCAGAACTATTCGATCTCAAAATTCGATAAAAAAAGTCGTGAAGTTGGCACCCCCTTTTTTCAAAAGGTGTTTTCGTTACCTTAATCGCCAGAACTCTTTCTAAAAACTTGAAAATACTCTCATACTCTTCGAAAATAAGCTGGAACTCTAATCAGAACTATCGAATTTTAATGTAGGGGTGCAAACTTCACACACCCCGATTGCGGTAATGATCGCGGTGATTGCAATCCCGAACAGCAGGGTACACTACTCACATATCATTATATCTGGCTTCACATACATTTACATACAATTAGATATGGTGCTATATCTGGTTGTATATAGGACCAGATTAGTCACATTAATATATTTGGCTATATATGACTGCATATATAGTTGTATATAGTACTATATCTAGTTATATGTAGGGTACACTACTCATATCTCATTATATCTGGCTTTACATAAATTTATATACAATTAGATATAGTGCTATATCTGGTTGTATATAGGATCAGATTATTCACATTAATATATCTGGCTATATATGACTGTATATATAGTTGTATATAATACTATATTTAGTTATATGTAGGATACACTACTCACATATCATTATATCTGGCTTCACATATATTTATATATAATTAGATATAATGCTATATCTGGTTGTACGTAGGACCACTGATTGCACATGTGACCATGTATAATTAGATATGACCATATATAAAAACATATATAATTATATATATACCAGATATAATTATATATGATTATATCTAATCATTTTTTCTCGGGTAGATATATTAACATAGATATATTGTTTAAGAGAGCTTCTTTGCTTACGACCACGATCGCAGCGTTACGATAGATGTAGACGCACCTTAATAATTCATACGATAACTGTCACGACGAACGTTACGATCGTCGTAATGAGCTTACGATCCATCGTAATGCTGCAATCGTGGTCGTAAGCAAAGAAGCTGTCGTAAACAATATATCTGTGTTAATATATCTAACTATAAACACACTTTTCTTCGCGCGTTGAGAAGGCTGACATGTTAGGTTATACTGTTGTAACGCTAGACAAGTGTCACAATCTTCCGAGTTCAAGTTGAGTCAACTCATATAATGAAGTTACGATAGCTGTCGAGCGTTACGATCGTCGTAAGGAGCTTATTAACATTACGATCAAGAGACACGGTAGTGTCTCGCGCCAAGTACGCGCGGAGCGAGACAGCCGTGGCTCTATATACGCAACGCGACGAGTTGCGAGTAACCGAGATTTTTAGATTTCGATAACCAGTGAACGGATCGTTCTAACTAGGCTTATCGTAAAGCTTGGATCAAATTTATATAATAAAAGTGTTTTTATTTTTTCGCTACGTGCCCTACGAGCGGAGATATTACGATGCATAGGATAAAGTGTGAAATTTTCAATTAAGATACGTCATCATCGTCCCAGACCGTAACTTTCATCACATTCTCGCCACGGCGCGGCGGCGCTGCTGGGGGGTCTAATTTTCTTGTGGCGTTCATACTCTTGCCGTTATGCGGCGCTCTAGTCTTTACGCGTAGAGATGCGTTAGTTCGATCGATCGATCACATGTGAGGTGACAGGAGTAAACATAACCGTAAAGTGGCCCATACACGTCACGAGTCCGGCTCGGCTCGGTTTCCACTCGTTCGTGGGTGAGATGTTACGAGACGGGCTCGGCGTCCGACGAGCCAAATTTCGGGACTATTCGGGAGTGTGTGTGTGGTGAAAAACGTTTGAGTCCGGCTCGCGAATCAAACGTACGCATGTTATGGGCCGCTTTAGACGTCCGCGTCGCGTCGTCGAGATTAGATCAACGGGATCAACGTTTATAGAATCGAGACTATTCGGGAGTGTGTGTGTGTGTGTGTGGTGAAAAACGGTCGAGTCCGGTTCGCGAATCAAGCTCGCCGAGTCGGACTCGCGAATCAAACTCGTACATGTTATGGGCCGCTTTAGACGTCCGCGTCGTCGAGATGTATGTAAACATAACCATAAAATGGCCCATACACGTCGCGAGTCCGGCTCGGCTCGGTTTCTGCTCGTTCGTAGGTGCGATGTTACGAGACGGGCTCGGCGTCCGACGAGCCAAATTTCGGGACTATTCGGGAGTGTGTGTGTGGTGAAAAACGTTTGAGTCCGGCTCGCGAATCAAACTCGTACATGTTATGGGCCGCTTTAGACGTCCGCGTCGTCGAGAAATATTCCGTTCGCGTCGTCGCGTCCGAACACTCCGAACGAAGTGCAGTGCTGGAGTGACAGAGTTCGCGCCTTGCGGATGGCTGGTTTCTGGGGTACACCCTGTGCGAGGGTCGCGAGGTTATATCTATCGTACGTATTGCTTTTTATCGCGGTCACGCTCGCGTTCCCCGTTCGCGTTCTCTCTCTCTCTCTCTCTCTTTTTCTCTAATAATGACTATCAAATATATCTGATAAAATTAAATCTAAATATTTTTTGTATTATAACACAAAAATTATATCTGACAGTGACATCCTTAATTAAATGTGCGGTGTAGTTTGTATTATAAATTATTAATTGCCTTATTTTGTTAACAAACTTTACTATACATATATTATCTACTATGCCATTCTGCCAATAGCAACGTACATGCCAAATTCTGTATCAAATCTGTTTTTCTTTCGACAAAATTTATTTATAGCAAACACTGCATAATGTGCTCTCGACAAATTTGACTTTGCCTAATATATTCATATTTTGTGTTTTAATTTTTTTAATGATTTATAAATTTATACAAACTACACTGCACATTTAAGGATGTCAAACTCTCAGATATAATTCTTGTAAGTTATAATACAAAAAATATTTACATTTGATTTTATCAGACATAAATGTCGATGTCGATAGACATTATGGCGTTTGATGTATCTATAACAAAAAGGGGTGATATCCATACAAAATGACCTTTTACAAAAAGGTAAAAAAAGACGCCCAGCACGCGTGGTGTACCTTGAAAAAATCGAAGTAGTTATCTTTGTACCTCGAAAAAATCCAAGTAATATCTTTACCTTAAAAAAACAAAGTAATATATTTACTTTGAAAAAATCGAAGTAATATATTTATTACAAAAAAAAGAAATGATATCTTTAAATTATGCGCCAATTAAATATATATTATATCGAAAAATAACTATTGTTCTTTTAAAAAATGTATTCCCATTAAAGTGAAAAAATTAATATAAAATGTGAAAAATTTTAGTGAAAAAAACTTGGCGCTACCAAATTTTAAAATATTTGAAAGCAATAAATAACTAATTTAAAATATTAAATTAATGATTACAATGTTAATGTAGAAATACTTTCACACATTAATTTAAAGTACTTTTTCCATTTATAAAAATTGTTTCATAAATATATATTATTTTGTTTAGCAGCGCCAATTTTTTTTTACTAAAATTTTTCACATTTTATATTAATTTTTTCACTTTAATGGGAATACATTTTTTAAAAGAACAATAGTTATTTTTCGATATAATATATATTTAATTGGCGCATAATTTAAAGATATCATTTCTTTTTTTTGTAATAAATATATTACTTCGATTTTTTCAAAGTAAATATGTTACTTTGGTTTTTTTAAGGTAAAGATATTACTTGGATTTTTTCGAGGTACAAAGATAACTACTTCGATTTTTTCAAGGTACACCACGCGTGCTTGGCGTCTTTTTTTTAACTTTTTGTAATAAATGTAAACGCAGCCTCGCGCACCAACTGACGTACACGTAAATCATGTCACTGCACATAAACATGCTGTTTCTTCCGTTGTTATGGAGACGCTCGTGACTGGCAATCTCGCTCTCTCTCGCGAACGAAATTTATTTATAAGCCCAAAGGATTGTGCGAATCAATCCTCCCTGCGGTGTCAATATAAATACGTTATAACCTCACTCACTTTGAGGCGTGTGATGATGATGACTCGATCGATCTCTCTCGCGAACGCGATTTATTTAGAGGAAATCTATTTTACCGACAGTGAAGACATGTGCACCGCTGGCGATACTTCGCTGCTCTAATGGAAAATTGCACCGCATAACGTCAAGAAAGTGAAAGTTACACGAGCAACAGCGCCGCGGCGCACCGTGGCGAGAGTAGCAACCGTACAACGTGGACGTATCTTAATGTAAAATTTTCAGTCTGGATTTTTGCATCGCAATATATTTTTTCGTAGGGCACGTAGGGAAAAAACAAAAATACTTTTATTATAGAAGTTTGGTCCAAGCTTTCCATTGAGCCTAGTTAGAACTTGATCCGTTCACTAGTTATCGAGATCTCAAAATCTCGAGTACTCTCAACTCGTCGCGTCGCGTATATAGAGCCACGGCGGTCTCGCTCCGCGCGTACTTGGCGCGAGACACTACCGTGTCTCTTGATAAGAGTAGTGTTCAAGAATATGTTGAAAAGCAGCCGGAAAGCAGCATCAAGGATTATTCCTTTCTCCCCGGAGATCTTTTGCAAAAAATTGTGTGCGCTGTACGAAGGCACCTACGAAGATTAGTAGTACTGGGTGGGTTTTATTTCATGCTCTACCTTTTTACTTTAATATGATTGCGATTTCCAGTTAGCGACATAAATCGGCACAAGTATCATTCTGTCTTTGTTCAGCATCCAATGAGGAATAAAAACTGAATGATAATTGCATCGATTTGTGACGATAACTGGAAATCGCAAGCATATTAAAATAAAAAGGTAGTACATGAAATAAAACTTTTCCTGCGTATTATTATTTAGAAATAATTAATATTGCGGTCCACTTAATACTGCAAATGCTTTTAAGCATTCTTCTTCTCCTTCTTTCTTTATTGAAAGAAAGGAGAGGAAAGGAATGCGCTTCGAAGCATTTTTAGAGCACAGCCTAATTCATCTATAAGAAACAGATCTATTTATTCAGAAACAACGGATTATCTCTTAGCTTCTGCTGGTGACCTTTAAGATCGAGCAAAGATCATGCATGGCAAGATGCGACAGTAAAAATCGCACAGGAGAATACGAACAATTGCAGACAGATTCGATGGCTGCAAGGCATAATTGCGGTACACGTCTCATTACCACAACTTCTCACAATCTGTTTTTATTGCAAAGTATACTGATGGATAATTCTTAAGAGGTAAGTATAACCGTTGATGTTTTTTTTAAATTAAAATATATACGCACGTGTATTAATGTAATACTTTTATTAAATGGCAAGTCAAAAAGAGTACTTGTACGCAATTGTACTGTTTCTCTCAAGAAAAGAGAAAGACAATTTAATTAACTTAATACCATGTTCTTAGATCTTCACGGACAAAAAGGGTGTATTTTGCAGTTATCTTGCAAGGAAAGACTATCAAAATTACCGCATTTGATTCATTGCACACACCAGAGAAACACTTGAACATTTGGGAACATTTTGATGTCGAAATTCTTGCCGTAAGTAAATATATGTTGTGAAAAGTGTAAGAACCACAGGGAAAAGATTTTATATAATAATTAAAATATTTTTATTCTAGGTACTTTGTTATACAAGGCAAGCGTATATTAAAATTCACGTATACAAGCATGGAAGTACGAAGCACTTACTGCGTTTGCAAGATGTTGGTAAAACAAGTTTGATCAACCTCAGAAGTTTCGATTTTGATAGCTTTCTTGGAAGCGACGATACATCTTTCCGTCAAAAATAGCCCGTAAAACATCAGTATTGCACACACGAAAGGTCGCATACCTGCTGCTAGTTATAGTTTATTAAAAGAAAAGTATTTAGATAAAGATTGCGCCTTGTTTAGGAATTTGCGTTCATTATGAAAGAGTTTGCTCCCAAAATGTTACTTTACGTATGCATTATTAGGTTAGAAATAAGTAAACAATGTCGACTTAATTCTCGATGAGGCTTACATACGAATCGAATTTTCCGTGAATAATTATAGTTAGCTATACGGGTAAACAAGACTATATTTTTGCATATTAAATTTACGTAAATCTCAAATGGAACAAATAACGTAGTTAATTCAAATTAGAGTGATTAGGATTACGATGATAAATGAGGAACATATAATATTCTTCAAGACAGTCCATTATTAATTAACTATAGTTATAAAGTAATCAAGTGTTTATTGGTAGTAGCATCTATTAACTCTGCTAAAAAATGTATATTGTATGATGTGAAGAAAAAACTAACGAGTTGTTTCAATATTTTTACTTACCAAAGCTAACAGTTTAAACACGAATAGGTGTGCGTCTTACTAAAATCACGTTTCCTTTTTCCATGAGTTTGCCTTCCAAAGGCTGAAAGTTCTGTGTTGAAAGCGTTGCTGTCATTATCTTTTGCGCACATATGCACCTTTCTCAAAATATCAAAATTTGATTTCACTTAATCTATAAACAGAAATAAGTTATAAAGCGTGTAAAATAATCAAGTGCTATTTTAGTATTTTTACTTACCAAAGCTTACTTTCTTCTTCTCTTCTGATGTAGCAATCGCCTTCTCAAACAATAAAAAAATCTTGTATTATTCGGATAGGGAATACCACTCTCAATTTTGTTTAAATATCGTTGATATTATCATTCGGCATTGCCATCGTATTACTGTTTATTATCGCAAGTTTCAACTTGTTAGTTTTTTTCTTCACATCGTACAATATACTTCTTTTTGAAGAGTTAACAGCTGCTACTACCATTCTGAATTGCGATGTTAAAATAGTAATACCATCGTATTACTGCTTATTATTGCAATTTTCATAATATTTTCTAATTTAATAAGCTTAATAAGATGTGGAATTACATGGAAAAAATATTTATTTAAAACAACGCACAATATCTTATCCAAAAGTAGTTTTAGTCAAATTGCTTAGAAATTGTGTATATTATAGTTTACAATCTCTTAATTAAAAGTTCCAATGGGTACAACCTTTGCATGGACAGATTTTGTATCTATAGCCATTCGAAAAGCATTATTAGATTTCGCATACACTGGAAATGTATCGATTAGTTCGACATTACAACATATAGAAATATACGTGTATGTTGGTGTATGCGTGCGTGTGTGTGTCTGCGTGCGTTTGTGTGTGTGCGTGTGCGCGCGCGCGTGTGTGTGCGTGCTCGCGTGTGTATGTGAGTGTGGTAATGTGTATGCACACGTGAGTGTGTGTGCGTGTTAGAGAGAGAGAGATTGAGAGAGAGACATTGAGAGAGAGAGATTGAGAGGGAGAGATTGAGAGGGAGAGATTGAGAGAGAGAGATTGAGAGGGAGAGATTGAGAGGGAGAGATTGAGAGAGAAATTGAGAAAGAGATTTGATAGAGAAATTGAGAGGGAGATTGAGAGAGAGATTGAAAGAGAGATTGAGAGAGAGAGATTGAGAGGGAGAGTTTGAGAGAGTTTGAGAGAGAGAGAGAGAGAGGGTAGGTGAATGGGTTAGTGGGTGAGTGGGCGGGTATGCCTGTGTACGTATGTGATCCTGTGCTGTTGTTTCCCGCTCTTAGCTTTAACTAGGGAATGAGTGAGTGAGTGAGTGAGTGAGTGAGCGAGTAAACGAGTGTGCGAGCGAGTGAGCTAATGAGCGAGCAAGCGAGCGAGCGAATGAGCGAGTGGGTGAGCGAGTGAGCGGGTGAGCGAGTAAACGAGGGAGTGCGTGATCCTGGATAACGCTGACTGGGGAGCAACAGTAACCTGTAAAACACACACGCGCACTCACGTGTGCATACACATTACCACACTCCCATACACACACGAGCACACACACGCGCGAGCACGTGCGCGAGCACGTGCGCGCGCGCACACACACTCGCGCACTCACGTACGCAAACACGCACACACGCACACACGCATACACCAACATGCACGTATATTTCTACATATTGCAATGTCGAACTAGTCGATGTCCGGCGTATGTTTATCTAATATTGCAGTTTTCGAACAGCTATAGCAGAAAATCTGTCCGGACGAAGGTTGTGCCAATTGGGATTTTTGATTTGGAGATCATAAATTACAACAAGGTGGTACATCCCATTTCTGGACAATTTGACCGAAATTACTTTTTTATGAGGTTTTATGCGCAGTTTTTGGTGCTATTCTTATCTTGCGAACGAATCCACGCTCCACACAGAAACTAAAGCGCGGAGATCTTGGCGACTACGACAAAGTCCCTGTACGTTCTGTTTGTTTAGAATACGACACTTGTTTCTAAAAGTATCTAAAATATAATTTGTTGTCTAAATATAAAAAAATGTCCAAGCTTCAAGTTTAGCGATCTTCGCGGAAAATATTAATAAAATAACATATGTCTATTCTAAAATAAAAGCTTCTCTCTCCAAATAAAAGATTCCAGTGCGTTCTGAATAAACGTGAATTTATTTTCGCTAACAAGTGGAGAAAGAGAGAGAAGTTCGTCTTCATCTATTTCTTCTTCTACATATATTTACGGCATTATCAATTGCCGTAAATCAGTGTTCACTTCATTATATATTATCTAGCGAAATAAGGTTAAGTACTTTTTCTCGTTTATGTTAGTTCTTTTTTATTGCATCAATTGTAGTTAGATCGTAGATAATATGCCTTATTATCGAGTGAAGAAATATCGAGAATTGAAGAGGAGACAAAGCGCGCACGAAAATAAAAGCTGTTTTGACGAAGATGGTGCAATAGCCACTCAAAATACTAATAAAGTGAATACCGATGCAATTAATAATGCCGTAAATACAGAAGAAGAGATAGATGAGAACGAATTGGCAATTGTTAGTGACGATAAGTTCGAGTTCTTTCAAGATACAGTAAAATATAAGGGAGGAATTAACGATAAAATTCTAGAGTGGACGTTAAAAAATTTAGATACTTTGAGACTGAATGTGGTAACCGAATTGTTATTCGTATTAAGAGAAGAGGGGCACACGTTAATCACGTTATTACCTAAAACAGCTCAAACTTTGTTAGGCACTGCGCATCATCGAAAGCTACAAATAATGAACAGTAATCGGGAAACTGAAGTTGCGTACATGTATTTAGGTATAAAGAAGGGATTAGAAAAAATCATTTTGCCCAATGTCACGAAAATGACATTTCTGTTTTTATTTATATCAATAAAATGCAAATTTACAATAACTCACAAATTCAAGTGTGGCCAATTGTAATAAAAGTTTTCCATACAAATTATGTTTTAAGGCCTTTTGTCGCCGCCATTTATTGTGGAGATTCCAAACCTCAAAGTAGTAATACTAATCTTCATGATTTTGTCGAGGAAGCTACAAGCTTAATAAATAATGGAGTAGAATTACATGGAAAAAGATATATATTCCTTTAAAATTTTTGCCATTACAGCTGATGCTCCCGCGAGAGCATTTATCAAAAATTGTGAATCTCATAATGCATTTTATGTATGTGAAAGAGGCACAACTAGGGGCGTAACGGTAGGACAGAAACGTGCGATTAAAAGAGTGTATCCTGAAATGAACTGTAAAAATCGTAGTAAAGCATCCTTCGAAAACCGAGAACAGCCGCAACATCATAAAGGCGATATAAATTCAATACTGTTACAATTGCCACAATTTAATATAATAAATTCTGTGGTTATCGATTCTATGCACCTGTTATATCTTGGTGTAATAAAAAATGTGTTGGAAAAATTGATAATAAAAAAGAGTGTCGCAGGGCTCAAAAGACATCAGATACGGCGTCTGAGAGATATAATGAATTCAATCAGTCCAGATATACCGTGCGAATTTCAACGTAAGAAGTTTAATATAAATATAATATCTCGATGGAAAGCGACACAATTTAGATTCTTCTTATTGTATTGCAGTTCAACAGTGTTGCACGATATTCTTCCTAACGATTTTTACAGACATTTCTTACTCCTATTTGTAGCGTGTCGTATTCTAAACAAACAGAACGTTACGTCGTTACATTGTGATTACGCCAACAAAAATTATTAAGAAAATTTTTTTATTTATTACCATCTTTATATGGAGCACAGACGCAAGTATTAAATATGCATTATTTAATGCATTTAACAGACGATGTAAAAAATTTCAAAATGTCATTGAGCGAGTTGTCCGCATTTTGGGGTGAAAGTTACATAGGCATTTTTAAGAAACTTGTAAAATTACCTAACAAACCTCTTACGCAAATTATTAACAGATTGGCTGAACTAGAATCAGAGAATAACATTTAACATACAAGAGAAACGAAAATTGGATAACTTGTGTTCTTCAAAGTCATAACACATATATTTATAAAGAGGAAGAATATCTCATTGTATCACGCATCAACATTAACAACTTTGTATTGTAATGTGATCGCCCCGACAATGTAGTTCAATTAAGCGATAACAAGATTGTTAGAATCGATGCAATTTTACTAAAAAAGCAAGGGAATACTGAAAATACATTGAAATTACAAGATCTGTATACGATTTTTATAGACATTTCTTGAACAGTGAAATCGGATTTATGTGATAACGTTTACACTTATTTATTGCGAGAATTAAGTCAACAATGTCGACAATCGAATTTATGTACAGTTCAAATTTTACATGAGGTAAGAAGATTAGGTATACAGAAAAAAGACACCCTATATTGTATATTAAATTAATATGTAGATTTCATATAGAACAAAAAATGCCTTTAATTCAAATTGAAGCGATTACAATAACGATTTGGAAAATGTACTATTCTTTAAGACACTCAATTATCAACTATGTGTAAAATCTTGTAAATTGACAAGCTTTGATACTTGATCAAACGTTACTTAAGAAATTTCGATGACGCAAGTAGGAGGAGGTACGTCACGACAATTCGTGCTATATATTCTGAGACCTCGGTGCTAACATAATAGACATAACGAGGGAAACTATTTTTCTGGAGATCGCTATGCGTCTTTGGAGAATGGCGTCGGATATGAGCATACTTAAGAGAGACTTTCGATTCTAATATTTTTCTTAGAAGTGACGATATGTAATTTGGTAAACGCAGTGAATACAAACAATTGCCGAGCGTTCTAAGTCGGTGGCTCTCCGGAGCTGTTGATCGGGAAGGAGGCCGAAAAACACCAAAGTCTTCGTGTGTCACCGAGTCATAATTTATATGTTGTAATATAACGAGGTATTTTCACAATTTACCAATTCCTTCATTGCTTGATGGTGGTTTTATTTTATTCATTAATTAAGAATCTTTAATATTAAAGGGATAAACCGCTGAGGTCAAAGTAAGCTTGCTGGATTCGCAAAGTGTTGATAAAACAAACTTGATCAAACGTTGATAAATTTCGATGATGCAAATAGGAATATCGGAGGTACGCCATGACAATTCGTGCTATATGTCCTGAGATTTCAGTGCTAACGTAATAGACGCGTTTTTGGAGAATTACGTCGGATATTCTTTATAGGTTATCCGCCAGTTATTTGCCAGTGATGGGCCAGTACTTTCTAACAGAATGTTGGGCGATGTGCGGTTGCCAATCATTAGCTAAGCGTTGGTCTTTTTCGTAACGCCGGATTATTCTTTATTAGGTTATCTGCCAGTTATTTTCCAGTAATGGCTCAGTACTGTCTAACAGAATGTCGGGCGATGTGCGACTCCCAACATTGGCCAAGCGTTGGCTTTGTCGTAACGCCGGATTATTCTTTATAGGTTAGGTTTTAGGTAGACAGCCAGTGTTGGCCCAGCATTGGCTGACAAAACCTTGGCCGATAATTGAATGCCGTAGCATTGGTCAAGTGTTGGTTGCATTGTAACCTCCGGCGACCTTATATGGGATCCTCCAAAAACTCCGAAAGTAAATTTTCTATAAAATCCGCATAATTTTCGCCCCGTAAATGAAATGTATTTATTGCGTATCAATCATATATTATTGATCATTACTTTTCGAATTTTATACTTACGGTCAATCTATCCGGAAGGAGACTGGGTCCTATTATACGATCTCCCAGGATACCCGCCCATATGTTTAGTTTCCATCTCCGTTGGAAACTTCGCGTACGTGTAACGCTTGGGTTAATAATTTCATAATAATGAGAATTATGACAATTGTACATACCCATACGCGTAAATAAGGACTCATTGGTCCACATTATGTTCGCAAGGAAATTCTCTTCGTCTTCATTGTTATGTAGAAGCCAACGACAAAAATTTACTCTGGCTCCGTAATCCTGTTCGTTTAATTCTTATACCGTATTTTAATGATACGGGTACAGATTCTCTTCTTTCCATATCTTGTGTATCTCTCAAATTAAGCGACACGCCAAATTCACGCGCTACTCTACGCGTACTTGTAGTTGGATCTTGCTGGATCATTTCCAATACTTCCTCCTCCATTTCTACAAGTCGCACGTGACGATTACGCCCAGCGTTTACTCGCGGTTTTGGTAATAGCAGCGTTTCGTCTTCCCGAATTCTTCGATCTAGTCTTTCGAAAACTTTTCAATCGGGATGTACCCTATTAGGATAGCGCTCTGCGTATAAAGCTGCTGCACGCGCACTGGCACAATTTGCTTCACCGTAAATAAGATACATATCGGCGTACTCATTATTTGTATAGCGATAAGCCATTGTTGCTACGTGAATAGGAGTGACATGATGCATATAAACAAAAGAATATTTTGATTCATGATATTTTATTTGTTTTATTTTGCAGTGATCCCTTACGAAAGAAACACCCTAAATAACACCCAAAAAAACACTCAAAAGAACACCAAAAAATAGTAGCGTAATTTCGGATACCCAAATGGCGTTCACACCATTTGAGCGTTAACGCCAAGAAAAACACCAAAAATGACACCGAAAATTCGGATACCCAAATAGTGTCAACACCCACAATAACACTGAACCATTTGGGTGTCAACACCCACAATAACACTGAAAAATTTACTCTGATTTAATATTTATTTATTTATATATGTGGCGGTCGGTCGACCGCGCATACGCGAATGACCAGAGTCATAAGTGACTTATTTACTTATACGGATAATTCCGTATGATGCAGTGTGGAACTGCGAGTGATAAACGCTGTCGCCGTACGGCCTTGTATATATACTGTCTCTGGTCGGATTTTAAATTTGAGAAACTAGGCCATCTATCGGTGGAAAAGACATCACTAGACTGTTTCATTATATACACTCAAATTTTGGTGTCGACACCCAAGTTTCGGTGTCGACATTCAACTTTTGGTGTCGACACCTAAATTTTGGTGTCGACACCAAAGTTTCGGTATCAACACTCGAATTTTGGTGTCGACACCCAAAGTTTTGGTGTCGACACTCAACTTTTGGTGTCGACACCCAAATATTGGTGTTTACATCAAAGTTTCGGTATCGACACTCAAATTTTGGTGTCGACACCCAAAGTTTCGGTGTCGACACTCAACTTTTGGTGTCGACACCCAAATTTTGGTGTCGACACCAAAGTTTCGGTATCGACACTCGAATTTTGGTGTCGACACCCAAAGTTTCGGTGTCGACACTCAACTTTTGGTGTCGACACCGAAACTTTGGGTGTCGACACTCAAATGTCGGTGTAAACACTGAAAATTTAGGCGTTGACACCGAAAATGGAGTGTAAACACCCAAAGTTGGGTGTAAACACCAAAATCTTGGATGTTTTTTTCGTAAGGGATGGTAACACAAAAAAATTAAAAAAAGGGCTACTTTACCGATAGAAATAATTACAAATTGGTAAGCAAATTGATGAGGCCAAGGAGAATTTTCCTGGCCAACATAATGTTTTTGAAAGACTAGATCGAAAAATTCGGAAAGATGACTCGCTGCTATTACCGCAACCGCGAGTAAACGCTAGTCGTAATTGTCACGAGCAACTTGTAGAAATGAAAGAGGAAGTATTATAAATGTTCCAACAAGATCTAACTACAAGTACGCGTATAGTAGCGCGTGAATTTGGCGTGTCGCATAATTTAATACACAAGACATGAAGAAGAGAGAATCTGCACCCATATCATTATAATACGATGCAAGCATTAAACGAACAGAATTACGGGGCCAGAGAAAATTTTTGTCGTTGGCTTCCACGTAACAATGAAGCCGACAAAAATTTCCTGACAAACATAATGTGGACCGATAAGTCCTTATTTACGCGTATGGGTATGTACAATTGTCATAATTTTTGTTATTATGACATCATTAACCCACGCGTATCACGTACGCGAAGTTTTTAACGTAAATAGAAACAGTATGTAACAGTGAATGTAACAGTCGGGTATCCTGGGAGATCATATAATACAACTCGTTCTTCTCCCGAATAGATTGCCGTAAGTATAAAATTCAAAAAGTAATAATCAATAACATGTATTGATACGTCTAAATAAATAAATTTCATTCGCACAGCAAAAAGTACACGGATTTTATAAAAAATTCACTTCCGGAGTTATTGTAGGATGTCCTTTAATGGAGAAAAATTCTATGTATTTCCAACAAAACTGAACACTTTATCACTGATATCGACGAGTTACGTGTTACATAAACGAATATTACCCCGGACGGTGGACAGCACAGCATGGACCGATAAGATGGCCCGCACGGTACAAATCATGCACAATTAAAATATATAATTTAAAAAAAGCAAAAAATAAAATACGACGTATGTAAATAATGTTATACATTAACAGATCACCCGACTTGACGCCGTTAGATTCTTTCCTATGGGGTCATCTAAAGGAAACTGTGTACTCACCCGCCTCACGGAGGATGCCAAGGTAATGGTAGCGGTGGAAGAGACAGACGGAACGCGATGTGCTACGCACTAGAGAGAATATTATTCTTCGTGTAGAGGCTTTTATTGAAGCGGGCGGTGTTCATTTCGAACACTAATTAAATTAAACGCTCTTTTTTAGAGCAACACAACAGTACTTTTCACCACTACACAACAGCCCTTCTCAGAGCTACAAAGTTTTCGAAACTTTTGGACACTTATTGGTCACATTAAAATAAATACAATGTTTGTCCTCCCTACTTTTGTCCCTCATCAGAGAAAAACTAAGTTGCTTATAACTATTCTTAAATATTAATAGTAATTAAATATCAATAATAATTAGATAATTACTTTTAATACTCTTAAAATACGATTAAAATCATCATCAGCATCGTTCTACTATTCTTAAATATCAATAATAATTAAATATCAATAATAATTAGATAATTTCTTTTAATAATCTTAAAATACGACTAAAAATAATCATCAGCATCGTTCTACTATTCTTAAATATCAATAATAATTAAATATCAATAATAATTAGATAATTACTTTTAATACTCTTAAAATACGACTAAAAATCATCATCAGCATCATTGTACAGATTCACGGAAATAAAATTTATATTTACGATATTGAGGGAGTGTCATCATGAATCAGACGGCTCTAAATACGACTCATTAAAATATTAGTAATAACAAGTAAACCTCATGGAACGTCACACGTCTATTTTTCTATAATTTTGTACAGTTGTTTCTCATGTCAAAGTACGACAAAGTCATTACTTTTAGCTCAAATTAATTTTTTTATTTGTTGTATTTTTTAGTTTTACACAAATACGCGACTTTACACGTACTTAAAGGAGTAGGGGAGACCGGGGCTAACTCGACACCGGGGCAAACTTGACACTAGGCTTTTTGCCTATTTAAATCTATCGTAGAAACTTGCCTTTCCTATGGTAAATGCGTCTTTATATGCCAGTGTTGTCAACGAAATTTGGTGACATTCTGAGTTATGGTGCAACTTCTGCGACATAAGCGTTTTTGATGGTGAAAAGTAATTTTTCTGATCTCTCGAAAATTTCTACTCTTTGATCGAGCTTTACTCTTACAAATCTACCATTAAGTTATGTTGATGGGAAATTCGATGCTCTATACGAATCCGATAATAGTGTTTGCATATTTTCAAAATTTATATGTTTTTGGAGTGACAAAAGTGAAAAACGACGTTTGGGGCAAAGTCGACACCACGCCACCGGGGAAAAGTCGACACTACTCTATTTCGATAAAGCGTTGTAATTAAGTCATTTGCTTTTGGCTTGCAGCAAAATAGTTTGTACATACAATAGAAAAAGACCAGTGATAGATAAGGAAATAATGAAAGAAGCTGTACTTGCCGTAAAAAGGAAAAAATGAAGATCAAACATGCTGCAGAAATATTCGGGGTGTCAAGACAAATTTTCGTTTATTATGGCTCATGACAAATTTGCACGCATGGCCGATCGCGAGTTTACCTGCATTAAGGGGTAAGGCCACCCTGGGCGTCAAAAAGAAAAGGTCAATTTCGGGATTTTTTTTAAAGAGTATAGTAAATGTTATCGAATTTTCGTCAAAAGTACTTTATAGAACTTGCTTTGAGGTACAAAAATAAATTTTTTCAAAAATTTTCATTAAAAAATGGCGGCTCCAGAACCAGGCTCCGACGACGCCTGTATATAAACGGGCGGTCAGAAATCTCCTTCAGATTTTCACCTGGAACAAAAACCCAAAATTTTTCTTTTAATAGATACCCAAAACTAGTCAACCACGTAGGGAAATTTGAAAATAATGTTTTTTTGGAAAATGGTGAGCATATAAACCCAAAATTCATTTTTTCACGTAAAAATTTTTTCATTAATTGTTTATAAAAAGCAAAGTTTATAAGATATCGAAAAATCCCTACGTGGTTGACTAGTTTTGGGTAACTATTAAAAGAAAAATTTTGGGTTTTTGTTCCAGGTGAAAATCTGAAGGAGATTTCTGTCCGCCCGTTTATATACAGGCGTCGTCGGAGCCTGGTTCTGGAGCCGCCATTTTTTAATAAAAATTTTTGAAAAAATTTATTTTTGTACCTCAAAGCAAGTTCTATAAAGTACTTTTGACGAAAATTCGATAACATTTACTAAACTCTTTAAAAAAAATCCCGAAATTGACCTTTTCTTTTTGACGCCCAGGGTGGCCTTACCCCTTAAGCGGAGTCTACAATGAGAATTTAAGGCGTAAAATTTAAGCTTTAAGCAGAAAATCTTTATTTAATGACGCAATTGGCAAGTGGTAAATTATCGTTTAATCACGACGTTTCGACCCGGGGGATTGGGTCCTTCTCAAGTGTCTATAGACAAGCATGGAGCTATCGCTCTTACGTGAACATCTGCGAGATATGAATATTTTGACAGAAAAAGTCATATGTCAAAAGATGTTCGGTGTCGTAAAACTCTTGATGCGAATATCATAACGTTAACAAGCACAGCGCACAATCAGAATAGTTATAAACGGAGTCGAACGGGTAGGAGATGACGAACGGTCGGGAGCAAGCAAGCGACTTGCTTCCCGTTCGACTCCGTTTATAACTATTCTGATTGTGCGCTGTGCTTGTTAACGTTATGATATTCGCATCAAGAGTTTTACGACACCGAACATCTTTTGACATATGACTTTTTCTGTCAAAATATTCATATCTCGCAGATGTTCACGTAAGAGCGATAGCTCCATGCTTGTCTATAGACACTTGAGAAGGACCCAATCCCCCGGGTCGAAACGTCGTGATTAAACGATAATTTACCACTTGCCAATTGCGTCATTAAATAAAGATTTTCTGTTTAATTTATCATTGGCGACTTAAATTTTATTTTGATTTAAGCTTTAAGCCTTAAACCGTAAGAAATTGACAAACACAGTCGAGTATTCTTCTCATATTCGACTGTGATTTGTCAATTTCTTACGGCTTAAGGCTTAAAACTTTAATTTTACGCCTTAAATTCTTATTGTAGACTCCGCTTAATTGTTTTTCAGACATGAGTTCAGAAGAAGATAATTGAAAGTTCAAAAATTTTTTTCTTATTATTTTCAATGATTGTTTTGCTTTATTCCGAATTTTTGTACTTTCTAAATACACGATAAACAACGTATTTCATTTTCAGACAATAAAAAAATAAGTCAGATCAAATTGTATCGATTAAACAAAGTGTCGAGTTTGCCCCGGCATTTTTCAATTTGAAAATTTGTCTTCGCGTTACTTTTCCTCTTTTGGGGGCAAAACAAAGCGACGTACAGCAAAACTTCCTTATACAATTTTGTACCTAAAGGAGCACTCTTTAAATGTGTACCATTGAATTCGCTTGAAAATTTTAATTAGTTGTTGAAAATTGCCTTTGAAAAAATCGTGTCGAGTTAGCCCCGGTCTCCCCTATTAATGATTCTACTCGATTTTTTGAAACTCGGTACACAAACATTAAAATAATAAATTATTTTTTTTGTTATCTTCCATCGGGCGTTAAGCAGTTTTGAGGGTAATATCTAACAATTCTTCAAATTCTCCTCTATTTCGATACAAGTGGTTCTGTAAAAAAGAGTTAAAGAAAATAATATATAATGTGCAGATTTTGGTATCACTAATTACGAATCAAAAGTTATTTTTACAACATAAAAAATGACGGATACGAGACGGATGTCATTGTCGACGACATCAAGAAACGGTTAAACTTGCGAAAAACTTTTTTCAGAAAATTAAATCAATCAAAAAATAGAACTCGAGTACACTTGTTAATAATTCTTAACTTGTAAACTTAAACGTCAAACTGGCGGGAGATAGCGAGTTCTGCCAAATTAAAAGATCTCTAACTAAATTCGCTGTTATGCAACAGAAAAATTACCCTAACTTGATTTTTTATTTGCTTTTGATACTTTTTAAATAATATCTTTTTATATTTATTTTTTTAATATTTTTAAAACTATTTTTTATATTTTTACATATTTTTTATACTTCTTACACTTTCGATTTTTTAAATAGAACACGTAGATACTTATATTTTGTGACGGGGCAGCTCCGCTGCACGTTGCAGCGTCCCCGCCCGCGCCGCCGCCACGGGGCGCGGATTGGCGCTCGCGGGCGAGCCGAAAGAGCGACGCGAAATCTCCAGGGGGCCTAAAAGTTTGATAATTGCGCATTAATTTCTTTTTGTTTTGTTTATTTTATTTTTGTAATCGCGGCACCTCGCCGAGATCCCTCGGCGAGGACCTCACCGGCGACAACATCGAGAGCATCGACAACAGCAGGAAGAAGGAGCCGGGCGAGGGGCGGAGGACGCGCTGGAGTTAGGGAGCGCGGCGCTCGGGGATTGTCGCGGGCCACGCAGAGGAGAGCGCAGAGGAAACCTCGACCGCGTGATCCTGGCGTGCGGACAGGAGCGGCCCCAGGCACTCCGAACGCGGGAGGACGGAACGACCCCGCTACGACTGCGTTACGCCGTGAAGCGGCGTCATCGCTAAGACGGCCAAGATACCGGCCAGAAGGTCACGGAAAGGAACGCCCCCGCGGCGGAGATGCCGCTAAGCGGACTGGGGCAGCCGACCCCATGCATCGATCGCGCTATCGAGAAATTATCGCGGGGCCGCGAGGCACCTCACGAAGGATCACGCGAGACGGCGTTGCGCAAAGTACCGCGGCGTACTTGCGGGATCACCCCGGATTGGCCCGCGCTATCGCGCCACAGACGTACGCACCCCCCCCAGGGTGGAGCGCGACGTCGATCCGCCATCGAGCGGTCGCCGAAACGATCTCTTTCGGTTCGCCCTCTCGCCGAGTTCGGACGCGTACTCTCGCTAATTGACTGTAGCGGAGAAATCAAGTGTGTAAGGCGAACAGTCCAGCCCGATTCAACATCCCGAGGAAGCGGCGGTGCCGCGGAAACCGAGTCGAGTGCCGGTGAAGTTGCCCACACCGAAAAAATTGTATTCTCGAAATAAGAGGACTATATACTTTACAAGCCCTCTTAACACATATTCTTAATGGATGAGAATATATTCTTCTTTTTAGAATATCCTTTGAAACTAAGAATTATCTTTTGTTTTAACGAATCTCAATGGCGATTGATCTACGCGGGTATTCTCGCCAAATGCTCTATGTCTGAGGTTTCTACAAAGCACGTTGCGACATTTTTATAGTGCAGTGCAGTGTTTTATGTTCACATAATGGAAGAGAAGTTAATAAGGTGGCTCGAAGAAGAGGACCTAGCTGACCTAACGCAGATGTTTATAAGTAAGTTTCTGCGATATGTTTATGCATGAATGAAGTATTAACTGAACCTATAATAGTCCCAGAATAATAGTCCAACTAACAGTAATATACACGCGACAATGTAATAACTGTATACAACATGTCTTATATTAAAATTATACGATTGAGTAGGAAGTTGTATAAGAAGATTGAGGTTATATTCGCGGTTTCCAGTTTTTGAGTTATAGGGTCGGTATCGCGTTTAGCTCTGAGCGTATCGTGTCCGTCCGCGTGGAAGAATCTCGTCGTCGTCGTCGTGCAGACGCAAGGAGACCACGAGCGAGCGTGCCGTACGGCCAATGTACGGTCACCGAAGAAGCAACGCGCGAACGCCGTGTCGTGGACGTCTCTCTCGTCCCTGTCAGCAAAGTCTCGCCGTCGCCGTCGCCGTCGTCCGCGAGTCGTCGCCCGCGCCGACGGAAGTCTGAGCAGTCGGTGCCGCTGCCCCGTGTTCGCGGACATTCCTCGGGATATCCGCGAGTTCCGCGACTATCGACATCGCCGTCACTCTCGCCAGAAATCGACGACTCTTCTGCCAAATATTGCTGCAGATCAATGACTAAATTTAAATTTTCTAATGTCTTAGCTTAATATTTCATGTTGTCGTACGATAAACTTGTCAGGTGTTCCAATTCGCAAGATATCAGACACACAGTGCTTCTTCCAAAGGAAGACAGTCTTCCTTTGTGTTACAAACAGAGAGAAGTCTAAAAGCAGCTAAGCTGCAAAATCGATGTTTAATATGCGTATTTGTGTAATTTATAAATCAAGAAAATGCTCCATAGGTATAATGGATTTATTCTTGATAAATTTTTGATGTAGCACGTGTCAAATAACGATTTTACAACTTTTTAATTATATCGAAAAGTGGCTGTATAAGAATCAGTAGACTGCCAATCTGTCGCTTTAAAGCTTCTCTCTGATTCGCAGGATATTATACTTTCTTCTTTATTAGTCATTGCACAAATATAAAGTATGTTGTATGTTTCGATTCAAGTGGTTCCTTTTATGTCTTTCATTTTTCTTAGGTCAAAAAATAAATAGCATGAAAAGATTATTAGCATTAAATGAGGAATTAATAAAAGAATTAATTCCTCAAATAGGATTGCGAGCAGGTTTCCTTTCTAGTTGGAAGAATCTAGTAGCAGATGTATGTAATGTTCAAGGAGAGGTATTTGTTACCAAGCATAAACTTTAATTAACTTTAATTTTAATTTTTTTCTAAAAATTTAACAACACATTTTAAATATTTATAAAATTAATATCTATATTGAATTACAATTAATGCTCTTAGTTTTTATTTATAGATTTCTAAGAAAATTGATACACAATTAACCACGGAAAATGTACCAGTGCTTGATATGTTAGAAATACCTCAGGATCAACAAATACAGATTATATCAATATTACTTGAAGAGTCTACAGTGGTAAGATGGTATCTTTATCTTAAATTAAATAATTATTTCTATATGATCTTATATTCTTATATGGTATTTTTTATAGTAACATTAATATTAATGTATTGACAAAACTGAAATATATTTATATATGTTTAGATATAGTTATATAGATCAATTACCTACATAATAAATATATTTTTTTATATATAGACGCATATAATTATACATATATAAATTACTTGTGGATTGATATATTTCAGATTTTTTCTGACAATGAAAGTTTTTATATTGAAATAAAAAATATGTTTATGATAGAAATTTATTTTCACTTTTTTAGGACCTGTTTACTGAGCATAAAGATTCAGAAAGAATATCCCCATCTTTACCATCCGTTTCGAATTTGACTTCTGCAGTTCAAGAAAATAAAAGAAAACGAACTGAGGAGAGTTCTCAACCCCAGTGCAGCCGACATTTTCGATCTTTTAAAGCGTGTGAAGAATTGACAGTTTTGGTAAATCTCATTTTGTGGTTTAAATAATTGTTTACAATATGGTTACAAAATTATTCAGTTATATCTTATTATTAAATCAGTCGCATTATTAAATCAGTAGCACTAATTTTCGTTAAAAATTACACACAAATCCATGTGTACATTCACAAATAGCATATAAACAAACAAATGGTCATTTATTATACTTTGCATAAACGGAATAACGTTGCTCTCTTGGCTATTACGCTGGAACTTCGATACTTTTAATTAAAGTACATATTCAATAAACTGATTCTTCGCCAGTGATAAAAAAATGAAACACGAAAATTCGTCGGCCTAACTGGCAATATATGTAATCAAAACGACGTTTCGACCTCTACTTTGGGTCCTTATTAAGTTATAAATTATTTAGCAATGATTGAATTGCGCGTCAGATTTTGAATCTTATTATCATCGTTAAAACAATGTGGTCCGGAGGTATAACAGAGCGAA
Source organism: Leptothorax acervorum (assembly GCA_035220615.1). Classification (NCBI taxonomy): domain Eukaryota; kingdom Metazoa; phylum Arthropoda; class Insecta; order Hymenoptera; family Formicidae; genus Leptothorax; species Leptothorax acervorum. Next base: position 100,699 of record JASTWQ010000455.1, on the reverse strand, counting down.
CATTAGAGATATGACCACGCCGTGTAAAGCCCGGAGAACGAACATAAAGTACATATGTATGTACTGACAAGTGTCATAACTTAATTAACGTGCCTGCAATTTTAAAATTATAATCTAAACAATACTGTAACTAAATTATATTATAAATAATATTTTACTCTGCTCCTATAATTAATTTTAAAATTGTCAGATCTTATAGGAGTGTTAAAATCTTTCTATTTCTTGTACTTTCTTGTATTAGGATTTTGAAGAACTTCTTCAAAACTATTCCTTAAAAAGTGATGCTGCACTTCAAAACTTTGCAAAAAAGGGAATGCTTACAGATTCAGATAGATCTGCCATAACTGAAGCTGTGGCAAATGCAATTCTGAAGTTGAATGATTTGTAAGTATTAGTTCTTTTAGCTCTTTCAAGAAAAAAAAGCAAAATATTGAAATTTTACATTCTTTTTTGTTTTTTTTTAAACAGACCAACAGCTTCAGAATATAATATTGCAGCAATTAAGTTATGCGAATTGTTTCCGTGCGAAACAAAGGTAAGTTTTTATAAGTAAACAATTCTATATCAAATTTTTTCATTGACATTTGTTTAAATATATAACAGTTGACTTATGACTGATTTATTGCAGATTTGAGTTACAAGTGATAATTACTGCTAACTATTTAAAGCTTTTGGGTACTTACCGCAGCCATGTTGAATTGTGACGTCAGAAGCGAGAAATGGCGAGAAATGACACGCTGAGAATTCTTACGTGCCATTTTCATATAAAAAGATATTTGGATTAAAAAACACTCCAGTTCGCTTCAACATACTTTTAAAAATGTCCGATTTCTTCTTTCATTTCTCGCTTCTGACGACACGATTCAATATGGCTGCGGTGAGTACTCAGGAGCCTTAATGAAAAAGAAAAAATAAATTGTCTCTTTTGGAATAGTCAAAATTTTATTTATTATTCTAGAGTGTCGAAATTTTCTGTCTTTTTTATCACATTTATTTAACTTTCTTCTTAATTATCAATGAATTTACAATGGATTGTTAATGGATTTTTTGTCTGAAATTTAGGAATCATATTACTGTCCACCTATTGGCAAACATAGGAACGCATCGGGAAAACTTCCCGATAAAATCAAAAATATTAAGTATCAAGTCAAGAAAGCTACTAATTCTTCAGCAGCATCTTATTCCAAAGCATCTTCGTTCATTCGTAGTCAAGGGCAAATCACTCATCCTGCAAAGTTAAAAGGTAATAGTAGGTATAAATCTATTACTCTTTGTCTTGAGTAATTTTATTAAAAATATTGAAGTCTAAATTTTTCATCATTAAATCTATTTTGTTATTATCTTCTGATACAATGATAAAATAACTTTATAAAAACTTTTTTTTCTTGTGTATATTTTGTATTCATAGTAGAGATAAGCAGGGTAACATGTTATTGTTTTGCACCACATTTTTTAACATACTACATAACATTAATTTTTTGCACAAATATAATAATTTTATTTTACTATTTTTGTATTATTTATTTTGGTCCAAAAAATTTATTTTTCCTGGCTGAGATAACATTTTTTTGCAATAAATTCTTTACAGTAATATTGGGGGGAGGGGGAGTGTTAGATATGATGTGTATCAGCATCAAAAATTAAATCGATTATCGATTTAATTATGTAAATTTACTGTTTTAACAAAAAAGCTGTGTTTCAAGACCGATAATTCAAGTTGGCGCGCAGTATTAGTTGGAAAAGTACTAAAAATTTACACGGAAATTATTTGGCTACTTAGATCCTAGCTTGGACTTTACGGCGTTCTTTCATTACATTGATTTTATTTTTTATTTTTGAGAATAATTAAAGATATATAAACACGATGAGATACATTAACTTCGCCAGTGTATAAATAATCAAATTAAATTTCTTAATCGACGAAGCTGGCACTCCTGACGGTCACAATCGTCAGGATACTATAAGTAGACCGAGAATCCGGTCCTTCTATCAAAACGATTAAATTTAAGCACCTTAAATTAAGATGGAAAAATTCCCTCTCCCTTCCCTAATTAAATCGATATCGATTTAATATTAAAATCACTGTAAAAACTTATTGCGAAAAATATTACCCCAGCCAGGGTTCGAACCTGGAATCTCCCGCATTCCGTTCGGGCGTCTTAACCAATTCGACTACCAGGGCATGTGGTAATATTCATCGCAATAGCATTTCGGTGTTCCATCTTATGATTGTTTAGATGTGCTAATATTACCACATGCCCTGGTAGTCGAATTGGTTAAGACGCCCGAACGGAATGCGGGAGATTCCAGGTTCGAACCCTGGCTGGGGTAATATTTTTCGCAATAAGTTTTTACAGTGATTTTAATATTAAATCGATATCGATTTAATTAGGGAAGGGAGAGGGAATTTTTCCATCTTAATTTAAGGTGCTTAAATTTAAGCGTTTTGATAGAAGGACCGGATTCTCGGTAAACTTATAGTATCCTGACGATTGTGACCGTCAGGAGTGCCAGCTTCGTCGATTAAGAAATTTAATTTGATTATTTATACACTGGCGAAGTTAATGTATCTCATCGTGTTTGAATATACACCGTCGACGTAAATATCGGTGTTCCATCTTATGATTGTTTAGATGTGCTATTGCGATGAATATTACCACATGCCCTGGTAGTCGAATTGGTTAAGACGCCCGAACGGAATGCGGGAGATTCCAGGTTCGAACCCTGGCTGGGGTAATATTTTTCGCAATAAGTTTTTACAGTGATTTTAATATTAAATCGATATCGATTTAATTAGGGAAGGGAGAGGGAATTTTTCCATCTTAATTTAAGGTGCTTAAATTTAAGCGTTTTGATAGAAGGACCGGATTCTCGGTCTACTTATAGTATCCTGACGATTGTGACCGTCAGGAGTGCCAGCTTCGTCGATTAAGAAATTTAATTTGATTAAAGATATATAACTTTTTTTAACTGTTTATCTGAAATAATATATATATGAGGTTTTTTAGGCAGTTGTAATCTAAATAATCCTGCAATTAAAAGTGCAATTGCTTGCTTGAAGCATGACGGCACTGATTCTTGGCCTGAAATCTTACGTAATTGGTCAGTGACACATTTTTTAAGATTTCAATATCTTAGAAAAACAAGACCTTTGGCATCACAATCAGAAAGAGAATCTTCTTCTCAAGTATCGCAAGATTCTGACGTTTTAGTGAACGATTATTTGAAAAATTGGAATGTGCTTCAATTGCCTAATGCATATCTGCTGGTGAGAATGTAGAATTTGTATGTTTTGAAAGTTATGCTTTTCTTTCCCTTTTAAATTCTTTGCTATCTAAAGAAAACGTATGCTTGACTTAAATAATTTACAGATTCAGCAAGATTTTAAAGAACTATATCCCGGAAGAGAAGACGGTCTTATGTCAAAATGGGATATAATCAAAAACGCTTTGATTGATCTTCTTAAAGCTGAAATTTCAAAATCAGATCAGTACGGCAGAAAGTTACTTACAGATGTTATTGCTACAGATACAGGTATTAATGAAGAGACTATATTTGCTGTCCAATTTTTGTAACACTTAAATTTTTGTTACTTTATATTAATTACTTAATGTAAATCTTCAGACAAAAATGATGTAATCCTGTTTTACTTGCTACCATCACTTTGCTGCAGGAGAACAAGAGGTGCAAGTGTAGGTGTATCGTCGGTCGCAGAGGCCGTAAAAGCCTTTATACTTCATGTTCCTGTAATTATCGTTTGCAGTAAACATTTCTGTTTTATGAAATAAAATCTATGAACTCATGTTTCAAAAAAACATTTTTACAAATTCCGGGAGACTTAAATCGGCAAATTAATACGCATAGAAAGTGGCTGGTAAACAGAGGTCTAAATTTGCAGCCAATGTTGATTTTTGTTGGACCAAATTTGTCAAATATTAATGCTAGTTATGTACAAATAGACACTGTGCGGTATCAGCTTCGTACTCCACTGAAGGCTTTAGATACGTGCTTTAAGGCGTTCCAGGCATTGGACGCTGCATATCCGGAGGAGTGTCGTGCGGTTTGGTTTTTTATCCAAAAATATTTTTATGACATATCTAGAAGAGGACGAACAGATTCCTCAAGTGACAAATGTAATTAGTTCTTTAAAAGGATTGGTTTCAAAGATAAATACTAATTAATATCTCTATGTATTACATGTATATTTTTATTTTAATTTAAAACTTTCTTTACTTTCTTTTCATATTCTTCCTTTACTTTTATTGTTTTCCTTACTGTACAAAAATGGATTATGTTTGTAGCGACTGCCATTTGCGTTTGCCTTCCATCAAAGCATTATGCTTTCATTTACGAATAGTTCATTTATATAATGTTTTTAGTACATATAAATGTGCTCAGGATAATTGCAGCAGAGAATACAATTCAATAAAAGTTTTTAGAAAAAATTTACATGATAAACATCCTACTCCTGTACTTGAAGAAGTACAGGTTCTTAATCAAGAGCATTTGGAAGAAATAAATGAAAATGTAGAGTTAGATTTTAATATAAGAAATGCACTTCAACAAATTGATGATGATCAAGATATACAACAGATTGACAATATTATACATGAAGTTGCTTTTACTACTCTTGATTTTAAGAAAGCTGTATTTGAATCATCAAGAGCTTTAGTTGCAAAATTATATGCTTCCAATACCTTAAATAGAAGTCATGTACAAGAGATTATTGAACTTATTTTAGAATTTGTTTGTGGTGATTTTCTTACAATGCTAAAATCCAAAACTTTGTCTATATTGCAAGGTATTAATCAAAGACAGGATGATCTGCAGAATTTGACTGATTGTGAGATGTTCAATACAATGCAGAATATATTTCAAGGCTTGAACACTGAAACACAAAGAATAAATGCACTTACAGCAAGCCAGTCTTATGTATGTCCTAAATCTTACAGAATAGGGGTTGCAGAAAAAATTATAAAAGTTGGAGAAAATGCCATTTTAACACCAGTAGGGTTGACAGGTCAATACATTCCAATGAAGTATGTCTTAAAAAATTTTCTAGAGTTGCCTGGTGTCTTTGATGCTATTTTAGCTAATATAACAAATCTTAATAATACAGACAAATTTACTAATATAATTCAAAGACCCTTATGGAAAAATATTAAAGAATCTTATTTCAAAGACCGTCTTGTATTGCCTTTATTCTTATATTTTGATGACGTAGAGCCTGATAATTGTACAGGCTCACATGCAGGTGATCATAGCCTTGGAGTATTATATTATCAATTTCCCTGCATTCCTCAGCACCTTCTATCTACTCTTGAGAATATTTTTGTATCCTGTATATTTTTATCAGATGACAGACATCTTAACAATGGAGATACCTTCCGTCCTATCATAAATGAACTCAAAGAACTTGAAGCCAATGGCATATTGGTACATACAACAACTGGAAATAAGCAAATATACTTTTCTTTGTGCTTGCTTCTTGGTGATAATTTAGGATTTCATTCTATTACTGGATTTACTGATTCCTTTAATGCAAATTTTTATTGTCGTTTTTGCAAAAAACATAAACAAGTAATGAAGAGACAAGTTAAGAAAAATCTGTTATCTTTACGTAATACAGAAAATTATGAAGCTGATATTTTCATCAATAATTTATCATTAACAGGTATTAAGGAACGATGTATTTGGAATGAGCTTCAAAGCTATCATGTGATTATTAATCTTGTTGCAGACTTAATACACGATTTTTTGGAAGGTGTTTGTCATTATGATTTATGTGCTATTTTGGAGGAACTGATTTCTGCTAAAAGTTATTTTACTATTCAAAATCTTAATGATCGGATACAAAATTTTGATTATGGTTTTGATATAGGTAATAAGCCTTCTATTATCACATTTGATCACATTCGCAGAGAAAAACTGAAAATGTCTGCATCAGAAATGTTATTTTTTGTACGACATTTTGATCTTATCATTGGAGATTTGGTGCCTGAGACAGAGGAAGTATGGCAGCTATACATCCGTCTTATTCACATATTAGATATTATTACCGCTCCATTTGTAGATACAAATTTAACTATTTATCTCGCAACTTTGATTGCTGAACACCATGAATTATATTGTCAACTGTTGTTCAAAACATTAAAACCAAAACATCATTTTATGGTCCATTATCCTAGAATTTTAAATTTAATTGGTCCTCTTATTCATGTTTGGTCAATGCGAATGGAAGGCAAACATCGGCCAGTAGTAAAGCAAGTAGCTAAGGCTACAAACTCTCGAAAAAATCTACCTTTAACAATTGCTAAGAAATATTCACTCGGTCTCTCAGCTCGCTTTTTATCTAGACAGGGCTTTCAACAGGATTTAGTTTTCCATTCTAAAGAAAAAGTTCTAATTGATTGCGATAATTATAATAATTTTCAATACATCTTACCTCTTGATCTGGAGAATTGTATAGTATTTCAGGAAGCAACAATTTATAATATTAAATATAAGAAAAATATGGTTCTTGTAAGAAATTATAATCAAGAAAATTTGCCTTTATTTGGATTGTTGCACTGGATTATAAAACCATTAAATAATGATAGAGTTGGTTTCATTCTCTCAGGTTTTCAAACCATAGGTTTTAATAATCATCTTCATTGCTATGAAGTAACACCAAATATGGAATGGTTTTATGAAGAACATCAAAACCTTGTTTTATTTTATCCAACTTGTTATAAAACGGCTGCAGATGGGAATTCATATGTGTATTATAGACATATTTTATGAATAAAATCAATTTACTACTAACAAGAAAATTTAATATTTTGTAATATATAAGAAAAGTTAATAGAATAATAAGTTAGCATATATTCTTAATATAAGAATAAATCCAACCTTATACATATTCTTATTGGTTAAGAATATCTGCTACTAATCTATCCTTTAGAAGAATTTCTTCTGAAGTTAAGAAAATCCTTTTGGTGCCCATTTTAGTAGACACTACTATAAAAATAAGAGGGAAATTCTTAAGTTGAGAATACAATTTTTTCGGTGCAGCATATATCTTTGGCGAACAGCCACGGAAAGCCGTCGGGTCGCGTTCGCATTTCGTTGCCGACTCGCGTTAGTGCCGTTTTGGTGAATTTTTGTGATCGCTCGCCGTGCACGGCGCAGCAGATAATTAGTGATTTCGCGGTAGCAATCGGCATCGAGCGCGGGGGGCCCCCTTGGCATTCGCGCGGGCTATATTTCGCGTTAGTGTTGCGTGTGTTGACGGGATAGCGCGGATTCGTTACAGCCTCCTGGAGATCGGGACCGCGGGCGTGTGCGGCGGCCTTCGGCGGCCTTCGTCGGGGCCGAAGGGCGAAATATCGCGTTCGCGCGGACGGCATACGGGAGTGGCCGCGTATTAGAGTTTGTGTATGGCGTACGTCCTCGGGTTCGTGTTGAGTGTGGCGTTACCGCGTATCTGCTCGCGTACCGTGTGAAGTCTGGCGTTCTAACGACCGACTTTGAGTTCGCGTTGAGTGTGGCGTAAATACGTATCTGCTCGCGTTCCGTTTAGAGTTCGACCCTTTTTGCGTTCTTGATTGCGTAGTGCCGTCCCGAGTCGCGTCCGCGTTCGCGCTCGCGTCTCCGCCGCCGCACCCCGGCGTGCGAGTCACGTCGTGCCCGAATTCCGCGCGTTTTTGCGTGTTTGTCGCCGCGTATTATTGTCGCGTTGCTTTAGTTTTAAATATTACTTTGCGTTACGATTTGCGATATTATTCGGCGTTATTATTCGTAATAGGATTTCGCGTTATGAGTTGCAATTATTTGGCGTTATTGTTTGCGATCGTATTTCGCGATCTTCTTTCGCGTTATTAATTGCTATATTATCCCACGTCTTTGTTCGCGATATTACTGGACATTATTATTGGCGATATTAGTTCGCGTTATCGTTACAGTATTATTTCGCGTAATCGTTTGCAATATTAGTTCGCGCTATTTTTTGCGATATTCTTCCGCGTTACTATTTGTATTGTTTCGCTAGTATCTTGCGTTTCTCGCTGCCGCGTAGTTGTTTTGCGCCATTATTCGCGTCCGATATTCTTGTGTATTAGATTCGCGTCCGAATATTATTTCGCGTGGTTGTTTATGTCGGAATATTACCTGGCGCTTATTTGCGCTGCCGTTGACTCATTCTGTGTGTTGTTTCCGACTATTATTCGCGTTATCGGGCAATTACGTTTTCCTGCGTTACCCTAAGTCGTGGGATCTTTTTCTGATTTGCGTGCTCTATTGCGCCCGTTAATTGCGTCGCGCGTGCGACGAGTTCGCGCCTGAGCGGCGTAAAAACCACTGACGATAGAACAAAATAGAACTGAGTTGAATCTCCGAGTCTGATTGATAGCGATTTATTGTGATTCCCGCGTTAATATCTGTTTCGTTAGCGAGTTACGATCTCGCGCAAATAAGTTGTCGCGCTCCGTTGGCGCACGTGGAAATTAAACTTGATCGCCGATCCTTTGCTTTATTTTCGGTCTGGTCCATAAAGTACGTGTTGAATATAAAGAGGTGTCGCGAATGTCAATCGGGATCTAATTTCTTAGCGTCGTTATTTGTTTTGTAATGATCCCAAAAGTTATTATAATTTGATGGCTGATTACGTTAGATTCTGTCAGTTATTTGCTTGATTTTGCGCTACTCGTTGTCGCGCATTATTCGCGTTTCGAGCTTTTTTCACTTTATACTCGCGTCGGTTATTATTTCGCCTTATTATTCCGCTTTCCCTTCTTTAGTTTGTCTGTGAAGGAACTTGATTACAGTTCGACAGGCGGGGGCGATTGCCTCACTCAACTTTGTTATTATTCCACGGATCACTATAAACATTATTATTAAAGCTACAATTACTGAAAGACTGTTTCCACTATTTACCTTATCATACTATAGCAATAAACGATACATTGTTTTATTATATTCTACGTGTGGCGAATTATTTAGCCGTTATCCCGTCGTCCTCTTACGCTGCCCTGCCTTGCCCTGCCCCTGTACCGTTAGATCGAGCTGGTCGGCCTTCGCACGAATAATTAAGTTTAAGCTTTCGTGAGTCATTAATTGCGTTTAGGCGAATTTTGTGAATCAAAGCATTCGAGTTGTCGCGACAAGTAATTAGACAATCGCTGTATTTAGTGGACGCGATCTGCCGCGTCTGGCGCCCAACAGTTTGTATCGCGAGTCAAAGATTTCGTGCGAGGGACCCATTCGAGAGGCCCGACACCTTACTCTCTCCCGTCCCCTTTTGATCCGGCTTGCGCCCGCGCGCAAAAAGAAAAACCGTAACAATTTATAAGTAACAAGTGTACTATTTCTTGATTAATTTAATTTTCTGAAAGAAGTTTTTTGCAAATGTAACCGTTTCTTTATGTTGTCGACAATGACGTTCGTCTCATATCCGCAATTTTTTATTTTGTAAAATTAACTTTTAATTCGTAATTAGTGATTCTAAAATCTGCACATTACATATCTTTTTTTTAACTTTTCTTTACAGAACCACTTATATCGAAATAGAGAAGGATTCGAAAAATAGTTATTACCCTTAAAATTGCTTAACACGCGATAGGGGATTACAAAACAAAACTAATAAACTATTATTTCGATGTTTTATGTGTGCCGAGTTTCAAAAAATCGAGTAGAATCATTAATACTGCTTTAAATATGCGTGTAAAGTCGTGTATTTGCGTAAAACTGAAAAAATACAAATAAAATCAATTTGAGCTAAAAGTAATGACAGATTTTTTCATACTTTGATATGACAAACAACTCTACAAAATTAGAGACAAATCGGCGTGTGACATTCCCTGAGGTTTACTTGTAAGGCAGTAAATGAACTCAAGATATGGCACTAAAGACATAGGTATCAACTCTCTTAAATTTAGGTCTTATATTGTCTAAACTTTTTATTTTTCAATTTTTCAGAAGAAACGAAGCAATATCACCTGTTATTTTATATTCGTCAAATAAACAGAAATGTTGACTAGATGTCAAAACAATGTAAGGAAATTTCGGTAAATATGCATATTAGGTCAAACCTCACCGATGACCTTGACATTGACATATGTTGTCAAGGTCACCCTCCTGAGTGACATTCAGAAGGTTTTAGCCGGCGGTCATTGTTCGTTAAAAAGTTATTAACAAAAAGAAAATTGAAAATATAGCAGTTACTTTGAGTATTGAAAGGCATAAACGACCTTGACCTTGACATATGTTGTCAAGGTCACCCTCCTGAGTGACCTTCAGAAGGTTTTAGCTGGCGGTCATTGTTTATTAAAAAGTTATAAACAAAAAAAGTTTAGTGGGAAAAATTATTTAAAGCAGTGAATTGTTGGTATATTGAAAGGAAAGTTATTTAAAGCAGTGAATTGTTGGTATATTGAAAGGAAAGTTATTTAAAGCAGAGAATCGTTGGTATATTGAAAAGTATATACACAATTTTATGTATTAGAAAGTGTGAATACAAGTATTCTCTGCTTTAATCATGGCAAAAGCATGTTAAAGCTTTGTTAAAGCAGATAATAGTTGGTTATTGACAAAACCTATAGGTTAGTGGCGCGCTTTACAAGTATGTGCTTTGTAAGTTGAAGCACATACTCTCTATTCTCTGCTTTAAATAACTTTCTTTTCAATATACCAACAATTTACTGCTTTAAATAATTTTCCCCACCAAATTTTTTTTGTTTATAACTTTTTAATGAACAATGACCGCCAGCTAAAACTTTCTGAAGGTCACTCAGAAGGGTGACCTTGACAACATATGTCAAGGTCAAGGTCGTTTATGCCTTTCAATACTCAAAATAACTGCTATATTTTTCAAACTTTTTTTGTTTATAACTTTTTAATAAACAATGACCGCCAGCTAAAACCTTCTGAAGGTCACTCAGGAGGGTGACCTTGACAACATATGTCAAGGTCAAGGCCATCGGTGAGGTTTGACCTAATATGCATATTTACCGAAATTTCATAGAACGTGCGTCTCATAAGACGGATTGCATGAGACATTAATGATTTCTGCTTATCTTGTGTCGAACAGCTTAATTACATTGGAATGATCAATATTATCAACAGAAAGAACAACTTGTAAAATGATTTGTGTGTGTGTGTATTTTTACACAAAGGATTACAGTTTTCTTACAGCCGCGGTTAAATCTTGACGAGATCTGAATTGAACTATCGAATTGTAATCTGAAAAGATGCTTTTAGCGTAGGAAATATCATGCTTACAAAGAGTAATTATTACAAAGAAGAAATATTACAAAGAGTAATTATTTATTATTTTGTAGCTGAACTTTACACGGACGATCGTGGCGACGGAACATCGCTGCGGCGCGCGGCCGAGCGCGCGGCGGAGCGAGCGGCGGCGCGGCGGCTCGCTCACGCATACTAGTAGATGCGCGGCTCATGAACGTGCGTCCGTTTAAAAAGCGATGCTGACTGGCTAATCTTTAATTAATAATAACTGCTTTTTTAAGCATAATTCGAAAAAAATGATTCAGGACTCAGTTTTTCGACTCAGTTTTTCATGTAGAATATCACTGTATAAATAGTGGGCGCGAATTAAGTGACACCCTGTATATAAACGAAAAAAATGATGAAGAAGCAACGTGCAAGTTTCTAATTTATACACTTTTTTATTATATTGGCAATTTTTTTCGAATTCTATTATATTCTTCAGTCTTTTCTACCCCTATTTCATATATAATTTTTTAAGATTTGGTTGATTAGTTTTTTTGAGCTAAAGGCATTTAAAATTTCGGGGAATCTGTACATACATAAAAGCCTTATAAAGCTGAGTCTAATCAACCAAATCTTAAAGAATTTTATATGAAATAGGGGTAGAGAAGACTGAAGAATATAATAAAATTAGAAATAGCCCAATATTTCAAAATTTGCAAAAGTTAGAGCAACCACGGGCATTTCTAAAAAAATTTAAAATTTTATAAAGAAAGAAGCCCTTTACCGATCATCGCTAAATTCAATACCAACCTTTCTTAAATGATACTCTATCGATTAAAGAAAATTCAGCCCGATATCTCAATATTTGCGGAAGTTAGAGCAACCACGGGCATTTCTAAAAAAATTCAAATTTTTTTAAAAAAAGAACCCCTTTACCGATCACCGCCAAATTCAATACCAACCTTCCTTGAATGATACTCTATCGATTAAAAAAAAACAGCCCAATATCTCACTATTTGCGGAAGTTAGAGCAACCACGGACATCAAATCCACACACACACACACACACACACATACGGACATTTTTAAAAATGCAATTTTTCGACGCTTTAGAACATTCTAAACACATTGGCAGCGGCAACTAAAAAAAAAATTTTTTCACGAAAACAAAGCTTTCTCTATAAAGAAGTAAAAATCTATCAAGAGATGTGTATGATAAGTCCTCATAAGAGCTTGCACTCTGGGCAGACGCGATGGTTGTCCTTGGAAGCTGTCGTAAAAAGAACATTGGAACAATATGAAGCTTTAGTACTTTTTTTCGAAAAGAAAGCTTCAGAAGAAAAATTAATGGCTCCTAAAACTATTATTGGTTGGCTCCGAGATCCCAAGCAAAAATATTTCTTCAATTCCTTGATATGTACTCCCATTCTTCAACACATTAAATCGTCTTTTTCAAAGTAAAACGGTCTTAGTCGATAGTGTTTACGATCAAGTATTACTGTTATGTAAAGATATAATTTCCTGTTATATGAAACCCGAATTTGTTACAAATGCAGAAACTGTGTTCCCCTCGAATCTCAATACATTTTTAAAATTAGAAGATGTTTATCTTGGTGCGAACGCGATTGTATCTTTAAAAAACGTTGAGAACGGAGCTAATTTGGAAGAGTTTGCAAAGAAGAGATGCTTAAGTTTTTTGGTTACGGCAGCTTTAGAGATTAAAAGAAAATTTAATTTTTTAAATAATACGGAATCGATTCTTAAAGAACTTAGACTGTTGAGTCCGAAAAACGTTTTTAATTGTAATTCTTTAACGCCATTATTTGCACATTTTATCTTTTTGTATCCTAATCTTATTCAAGATATTGATTCCGAATATCGTTGCTTGAAAAATTACAGTAATACTTTAAATATTGAAAAATCATTCAGTGAGTTTTGGGTTGATGTTTCTAAAATAAAATGTGGCAATGAGCTCCGTTTTGAAAATTTATATATTTTTATAACTAATTATATTTTTATCTTACCCCATTCCGGCAAATGTGGAACGCGTATTTTCCATTATTGATAACAATAAAATCAAAAGTAGAATGTCATTAAAATCAGATACACTGAATGGTATTTTGCTTACTAAAGAGTTATTAAAATACGAAAACTGATTTTTATTTAAAGTTTCAAAGAATATAACAGAAAATTTCAATATAAATATGTATGATTTTAAAAGAAATATATCTCATGTTAATTATAATGACTTAAATCTGATTCAGATTGATTGAATATTATATGTTCGTTCTCACTTTATTTCCATAAGTGCATAATTACCTGTTAGTATTATATAATATAAAGTATAAACTATATAACGTGTTGTGAGTCTGTGACATGTACAGTGTACATGATGATGTACCTAGTACCTAGTCATTTATATAGTATTAAATTTAAGTTAAATTTTACGATGTGATTTTATAAGTAGTTTATAAAAGTTGAAATTGCGTTAACGAAATATTTTATTTTTAAATACAAGAGTTTAATTGCAATATAATTGAAGTTTATTTTTATGTTATGCATAATTTATCATATTCTTGTACATTTGAAACCTAGGTTTTTATTAGATATTCATAAATTGCAATTTTTTTCAATTTTAGAAAATAAAGACGATAATAGCCGGACGCATTAAAAAAAGTTTACAAAATTTTTTTCGCCCCTCCTCCAAACGCTAAATAAAAGACATTTGTTAAACAATTAAACTTCGGTCATCTCCGGCATTCTCCGGTTTTTTCTTGACTAGATCTCAGGTTTTCTTCAACTTTTGGGTTGGCAGGTTGTACGTATAATTTTGTAATTAGGGTAGGGGAGACCCGGGCGAGACCGTCAGTTTTTTTTCGGTTCCGATTTTTAACAACAAAATAAATAATTTTAGTTAAATGTGGTATACGATTGTAAAGAGTGAACCTTTAGCTACAAAATTTATATGGAAAATTTTTTTCTACGTCGCTTTGTTTAACCGGTATAGAGCAAAAACGACAACGGTGGAAAAATTGAGATCTCAAAAATGGCAGGGTGGAATCGTCACTCCACAAATACATAATTCCGATTATGAAAACTGATAGGATACATTTTATTAATTATTTGGTAATAGAAAAATGTAAACATTTATTAATTAAAGTGTTAAAAAATTTCATTATTTTGTGTTTTTGTGTGTGTGTACGGATTCTATAACTTAAGAACTAATCAACCAAATATTAAAGAAAAATATATGAAATAGGGGTAGAAGAGACTGAAAAATATAATAAAATTATAAAATTTGCCAATATTATAAAAGTCCACCCCGGGTGCTTACTGACGAATTAGCCCTCAACACAAGTTTCAGGTTTGATCGCCCACGAAATATTAGACATGAACGATAATGAAAAAACTACACTGGATTCGTGTTCAGCATGCATTACTCTTTATAATCACGTACCTGGAGATTTGGAGAGCAAATATTATTGCAGATATTACAAAATTTCCACGCGCAGAAAATTTCACTTTCACCTTCCGAAAACACGTTTGCCCTCGTAAAAATCATAACACGGCAGGTAACCTGCCGAAACTCCGTTGGTCACATGGGTACCATAAGACGCGTTTACAATGTTAATAGCGAGTTCGCACAATATACAGGTTCCGAGATATTTGATTTGACGGTTTCACCCTCTGGACGGTTTCGCCCTGGTCTCCCCTACATAACAATTGGGAAGGTTAGTATAGTGTAGACGTTAGGACTATCGTAATAAGCATTTATTTTCACGAATTTTTGTATGGTGTTCCAGTTTTCCAAGTTTATTCTGAAAGGAAAGTGTGATCCTTGGGATAGGTGGGTGGTTGCTTCTTTTAATTCTTTTATAATAGTTTCGAGGGGTAGTAATTGGACGAGGATTATGCCGTTTATCGTGTACGTTAGGTAATTAACTACATCTTCTATGTGGCTTAATAAGTTGGTCATTATGGCAGTTATTACTAAAAGATATTCGTCCATTTTTTCGCGACGTATAAATTTTAAAACACGCTGTTGTATTAGGTTCGTGAGGTTAGTTAGTAAATTCGTGTTATACTTTATTGTTTGCCCTAGGGTTTCTATATGTCCTAAAGTACTATTTAAAATTTTAATTTGTTGCTTTGCCACGTGTTGTAAGACATTTTGCTGGTTTTACATTAATTCTAACTGTTCGTGTATTCGTCGTTCGTCATCGGCGTCCATTGTACCAAATAGTGTTTTACTTATTATGCCTATTGCGTCTATCAGTCCAGGTCTTTTATTCGTTTGTCCGTATATTGTTTGCAGGCGCATTAGCTTATGCGTTATTTTTTCATTGCTTTTTCCTATTATTCGAAGAGTGTTTTGGCATGTTTGTTGGTGACTATCTCTTTAAAGAAGGTCGCAGAGCTCTTTGGTCTGGTCGAGGTATCCTTGAAGCTGTTGGTATCTGGTCTCGAATGCTGCGACGTCATTTTTAATAGCCAATCTCCATGTGGCTTCTGTTAGTTGCAGTTGTCCAATTTTCTCGAAATAAATTCCTGGCTCATCTCTAAATTGTGTCACCTTGTACGGTGGCACGGTTTCTGGTTTTGTTCCCTGCGCGTGGTGTAGGAGGATGTGCATCCTGTAACCAAATTCACGCAGCGTCTTATCTACTTTTCTTCCGACGAACGTGATGCTGCTCATTTTGCCAACCGCGCGTACGGCGCATGGAAGGATGCCCTCCGTGAGCGGATTGTTCAGGCTATGCGTCGTCCTGGCCGTGGGCGGCCTTTCGCCAATCCTAATGGACCGCCTCCGGTCCACGCTCGGGTACGTGATTTAATTTTGGCCAACGCGCGGGTATGCCTGGCTGGCCGGGGGCATGGGCGTTCCATTCGAGATTAAAGTAAGATTTCGTTTATTTTTGTCTATCACTTGCTTTTGGTAGATGCTTTACATTTAAATGCTTTTGCTTTTCTCTATTTTCTGCTTCTAATCTTCGATAAAAGCTTTTAATCGGTTCGTGTGTACGCGTAACGTTTTACGTCCCTTTTTAATTACGTAATTTACATCATTAATTTTCTCCATAACTATGTACGGTCCGATCCACTGCGATTCTAATTTCTTTGATCTTCCTCGCCGAACCGTGTCATTATATAATAATACTTGATCCCCTGCTTTAAATGTTCCTATATTCGCTTTTTAATCATACTGTCTCATCGCTTTAATTTTTTCTTGCTTGGTGTGTTCTCTCGCTATTTCGTTTGTTGCGCGTAACCTTTCTCGAAGTTCCTGCGCGTAGTTATCGTACGTATACGTAAGGCGGTTTTGTTAAAGCTGTCGGTAAAATAGCTTGGTGACCGTAAACTAGCTCGAATGGTGTAAATCCTGTCGTGGTATGGGGGATTGTATTATAAGTAAACATCGCGTAAGGCAGCCATTCATCCCAATCGGTTTGATCTTTATTTATATAGTGTCTCAAATATTCGACTAATGTGCGATGTGATCGCTCTAATGCTCCGTTGCTTTCTGGATGATAAGCTGTCGTTTGTATTTATTCTATTTACAGTAATTTACACACGTTTTTAACCCTTAAATGACACACCTCAAAAAAATCACGTAAATGACACACTGGGGTATAAAAGACCCCAGCATGAAAAATGTCTCCTACTCATTGATTTTTTGATATTTAGTTATAAAAATTATTTTCAATGTTGTTCTCAAACCTTAGAAAAGAGAATAAAATGCTTATATTGTTAAAATTTCAATTTCAACAATATAAAAATTGTCACACATTATCGTTCGTATGGAGTGGGGTCCGCAGGACCCCACAGTAAGGGAGGGGTACTGCAGTACCCCACCGCTACTTTGAACCTCTCTAAACAGCTGCTTCCAGTAAACTGAGTACTGCTAAGTGTACAAACGGGTAGTTCAATCACTCAACTATCATCAGAGGGAGCCATGAGCTCCATTTTTGGCGGGAACATTTAAAAATATATAATTGAAAAGGTCTGGGGTCCGCAGGACCCCATGTGTCATTTAAGGGTTAAACATTTTGCTAGTAAAATTCGTGCCCTGATCCGTGAATACTTTCTCCGGTATCACGTGTTCTAACACGATTTTAATAACAAAAGCTTTCGCGACTGTGGCTGCTTCTTGATTTTCTACGGGAATTGCACCTTACTAAAGTAAAGTCAAGCTATCATGAAATATCAAAATATATTTATTTTTGCTATTCGTAATTGTTAATGGTTCTACAATGTCAAGGGCTCATTTTTCGAATGGTCTCTGTGAAGTATCGGTAATTGTTAAATACATTTTCGTTTTTCTGCTTAGTTTATTTTTTTGGCAGTATTCACATTTATTTATATAATCTTCGACATCCTTAGTAATTCCATTCCAATGGTGAGTTAATCGGATTCGATTTAAAGTTCTTGTGACTCCCTGGTGTCCTCCCATAGGTGATATTCGTGTAATATTTGCAGTTTATCTTCTTCCGAGTATTCTCTCGGCGTTTTCTCTTGTTGAACGTTATTTACTTGTGAGTTTTCCACGATCGGGTTTCGACTCAATGCGTCAGCGTTCGCATTCATTTTTCCTGCCTTGTGAATAATCTCGTAATCGTATTCCTCCAGCTTGAGTCTCCATCTTATTAATCTCGAGCCGGGGTCAGTTACATTGAATAACCATATTAATGGTCTATGATCAATTCAATAGTGTTTATTTGTTTTCCCTTGCGGGTTTACAAAGGCGTTTTTTACGGAAACGTTCCCAAAACCTTTACAAAACTTTGTTACCCCCTGGAGACCGGCCTGGCCATATGCGACCTTTAACACACTATTCCCTCCCTCCCATCCACGGACTCCCTCTCCAATCCTCCCCCCTTTCCCCTCCTTATTCCATTCCCAGTCCTTCCTCTACCCCTCCTCACGCCTCATCCTGTTGCCATCATCTACTCCATTGCTTCATTCTTTTCCTCATCCGTTCTGGTTTCTGTTCATCGTCCTTCACTCTTTTATCGTCCTCTGTCCTCTCTTTCCACCTCGTCACCTTCCTGCCTCCTGCCATACATCCCTCTCCTCCTGCACCATACCTACTGAAAACAGAAAGCAAAACAAAACAAAACAATGTCTGACACATAACCATAACCATTTCGCCCTTTCTCCTTCCTCCCCTCCCCCATATCCCTCTCCCTTCCTCTTCTTCTCTCAGACTCTTCTCCATTCATTTAGGTCCTCATCCCACCTTAGTCTGTATCGCCTCCTCCTTCCTCTCCTCTCCGCCCTTGACATTCTCTTGCTCTACCTGTCCTGCCTCCCCTTTAGAACTCCTTCTATTCTCTTTCCTTCCAATCTCCCTCCTCTCTCCTCTCGTTGCTATCCTCCTGTTCGGCCCTTCATCCTGTCCTCTCTGGGCTCTCCTTCATCTCCTATCCCTCCCTTCCTTCTCTTCACCCCTCTCTCCACTTCTTTCTGTCCTCGTCCCAAAATATCTCTCTACCATTTATCCATATTCTGTTGCTCACTGTAACCGCCGAATTGCCTTTCCGTCTTTCCTCTTTCGCCTTTTCCTCTATTCTCCATCTCTTATACCTCTCCTCTCCCGTCAGCTCCTCATCCACTATTACTCCCTACCTTCTCTTTACTTCCCATCTCCTATTGAACAGCCTCCGGGGCATGGTGGATCTGGTGGCAGGATGGAGGGTCTCAAATGAACCTTCAGGATCCGACCACAGGCAGATCCGTTTTGACCTTGTGCAAGTACAAAAGGAAGACAAGTGGGGGAGAAACCCCAGGAAAACAAATTGGGAGGGCTTTAGGGCCGACCTAGCAAGTCGGCTTAAAAATGCTCCGACCAGATTTCACACGAAGGAGGACCTGGAATTGGCGTCGGACTTTATGAATAATGCCATCAGGGAATCCTTCGAGATGAATTGTCCACTGGAGCTGAAGAACGCCTCAGCCAAAATTTCATGGTGGAATAAAGAGCTATCAAAGCTCAGGGCTGAGGGGAGAAGGCTCTTTAATAGGGCTAAAAATGTGGACACGCCGGTAGCCTGGGAAAAGTACAGGGACTCCCAGCGTGTCTATAAAAAAGCAATAGTAAGCGCTAAGAAAACAGGGTGGAGGAATTTCTGTGCAAGTATTGAGAGTGCTCCAGAAGCATCCAGACTGTGCAGAATCCTCTGCAAAGAGAGCAACCCACAGTGGAGCTGTCTCAAGCTACCTAGTGGGGAGTTCACTGAATCAACCGGAGAGACTCTGAATCATCTCATGGAGGTCCACTTCCCGGGATTTCAGAAGATCTCTTCGGAAATAGGAAGCCAAGGACAGCCTAGGGCTATATACAAGCCCAGGGCATGGGACTTGGCGGCAAAGGTGGTTTTCCCACAGGCAGTGGAGTGGGCTGTCGGTTCCTTCGAGCCGTATAAGGCTCTGGAACTGGACGGTATACACCCCATACTTCTCCAGGAGGGACTAGGAGTAATGATGGGCCCATTGACCAAAACTTTAGGGCTAGCATTGCTCTAAGACATGTCCCCCAGAAATGGAGAGCCACCAAGGTGGTTTTTATTCCCAAGCCCGGTAGGAATGGACATATCAGGGCTAAGGACTACAGACCTATCAGCCTAACATCCTTTCTTCTGAAGACCCTAGAAAGACTGGTTGATAGGTTTCTTAAAGATGGACCTTTAAGGGACCATCCTCTAGCTAGTGCCCAGTATGCCTACAGGGAGGGCAGGTCTACTGAGACCGCTCTACACCACCTGACGGGCAAAATAGAGACACAGCTAGAGGCTAAAGGATACGCTATTGGGACCTTTTTGGATATCGAAGGGGCTTTTGATAGCACCTCGACCATAGCTATCAAAGAAGCATTGACCAGACATGGGGTCCCGGAACCGCTGGTGGACTGGACAGAGGACATGTTGGCGGGGAGGAACCTGATGGTCATGCATGACGACACTATTATAAGTGGCAAACCAGGCAAAGGATGCCCACAGGGAGGGGTTTTATCCCCCCCTACTTTGGTGCCTTGTCGTTAACGATCTCCTAATGGAGCTGCAAGAGAAGGGTTTCCTGACCTGTGGCTATGCGGATGACATAACCATAGTGATTACGGGATCCTTTCTAAACATACTAAGGGACCGAATGAACAAGGCCCTGAAAATCGTCCAAAAGTGGTGTAAGGCCAAAGGTCTGACGGTAAATCCGTCAAAGACCAATATAATGATCTTCACCAGGAAATACAAACCGGAACCTATTGAGCCTTTTAAGCTCTGGGGAAAGGTAATTCCTTTTACGGATTCAGTTAAGCACTTGGGCCTGTTTCTAGACCCTAAACTTAACTGGAAATTACACCTTGCAGAAAGCAGGAAAAAATTCTACACGTGCATGTGTAGAAGAGCCATGGGCAAGTCTTGGGGCATCAGCGCTGGGGTGGCCTTATGGCTATACAGGGCGGTGCTATTACCGAGACTGCTCTATGCGGCTGTGATCTGGTTGCCCAGGACGAGGAAAGTGGAGGCAAAGAACCTCCTGCAAAGCCTACAGGGTAGTTACCTAAGGGCGGCAGTAGGGGCTATGAAAACCACACCCACAGAGGCGCTGGAGGTAGCACTCTGTGTACCTCCCCTGGACCTTGCAGTAGTTAATGCAGCCAGAAACGCAGCATATAGACTAAAGTGTCAGGGAGAATGGAGGAACACTGGCCTAGGGCACACGAAGCTCAGCCTCCTCCAGAAACAACCTTTCACTTTAAAACAAGACAGGACTCTAAGGAGATACCAGTTGGTAAAACATTTTAAAAAATGGATACCAACCAGAAAAGAATGGCTGGACCCGAGGAGAGCCAAGGACCCTAATGTGGACCTGTGGTTCACCGACGGATCAGGCATTGACAACCGCTTTGGAGCGGGAATTTATGGACCGAAGGATGACCATAGGGAGAGTATTCCTATGGGAAGCCATTGTACAGTCTTCGCGGCTGAAATACTGGCTATCCTGAGGTGCACAGAACACCTCCTGAAAAATAACACAAAAGGAAGGAGAATAAACATCTGCTCGGACAGCAGAGCAGCCATACTAGCGTTAGCACAAACCTTCTCAGGGGTCGGCGGCGGCCTCCCGGGTGTCTCTAGGGACTCCCGGAGCCGTCCCCGATACGGGCATTGCGAACCCGAGGTACCCTAGCACAACAGCACCGTAATCTCCGTCGGCCGCGAGGCTGGCGGAGACCGGGGGGCCCTTTTCAGGGCCCGCGAGGGAGGCGACCTCTATAAAAAGCCGCCCGGCCGGTCGGGGCTGTGTGGGATTGAGCCCTAGCTCTCTCACCGACCTATGGGAAAGAAAACCCAGACAGAAAACCGGGGGTCCGGCTACCCTCTTAGGAGTCTGCGGCTAGCTTCGGCTACCCAGCTCCAATAGCCGGTAGGGGAAGGCGACCCTGACTGCAAACGCCCGGTCGGCCGGGACCGTTAGGGGGATGTTTTTACACCTCCCGCCGGCATAGAGGAAGGTCACCTCGATAAAAAACCACGGGGTTGTTGGGGAGGGAGGTCCCCGTTCCCGAGGCGGGCAGGGATGTCGTCTCGCCGAAGGACGGGAAGGCCCCTCTTCCTTCCTCCATTGCACGCCGGTGCTCCGGCAGGAGGGGGAGGGGGGGTATCCCTCTTCTGACCCAGCCCAGGACGTGGTCCTGGGCTGGCCGGAGGAGAGGCCCACACTCGGTGGTTGCACACCAGGGACGTGGTCCCACGGTCTGCCGAGTGTGGAGGGTCGTCTGGGCCGCTCGGACGTATTCCGAGGTCGGGGCCAGGCGACCTGGGTGGGAGACCGCCCGGGCCACTCGGACTTATTCCGAGGTTGGGGCCGGGCGATGTTTATGGAAGGAGACCCGTCGGGCCGCTCGGACATATTCCGAGGTCGGGGCTGGCGGGTCTTGGCCGCCGGGTGAAATAGACCGGCGGCGCGCGGGTAACTCCGGTGGTCGGGGATCGCATCCCTCCCGAACCCGGCCATCGGAGTAGACGGTTAGCCAGGGTGCGGAGGTTACCTCGGCCCTGGTTAAGGACTTTATGCCGGTCGCCACGGCGGGCAGGACCCTGGGTGGGGTGCGACACCCTGCGGTACCTGTCTGTCCGTGGGGCCCCCCGCGTGGCGGCGCCCGTCACGGTGCCCACCGGGTCGGAGCGGTGGGAGCCCTGAAAGCCCATGGGGGGCTGGGCCTTGATGCCCTCTCCTCATGGGTGAGTAAGGGCCTGGAGTCCCAGTTTCCCTGCTGTTGGCAGGGGGCTGGGGCATAGGGGGTAACCCCGAGCCGTGACGGGTAGCGGGATCAAACCAGAAATGGATGCCTTAAAACTAACTGAGAAGAAGGGAGAGGAGGGGCGATGCTCCGAGACTCGGAGCAGGGAGGAGGGCGACACTCCGCGGCGTAGCGGTCTTGCCGCGCCAAAGAGCGTGAAGGAAAGGAGGAGCAGGGCTGAAAGCGCTGGGTCCTCTTTTGGACGCAGGGGGGGGGAGCACCACCCCTCGGGATGGGTCGCGTTCGTCCCGTCTTGAGGAGGGTGAAAGGTCTTATCTCGCAGACACTGAGAGGGAGGAAGACGTTGAGATGCAGGTGATCAACGTCACTGGCTCGGCGGACGAAGCGCTGAGCGACTCGGATGTGGAGGACTCCGACAGAGCCCCCGACAAAGACCCTGTCGACGAGGTCTTTGTTAACAAAGCCGGGGACACGAGGGGATGTCGCCCCACCACTGGCGCTTACTATCGTAAGCAGGTGGAGGCGGCGAAGAAAAAGGTCGCCGAGTCAGAGCGGGAACTGCTCAAGATAGCAGACCCCGCTATACCTACAGGTCTCTCTAAGAGCCGGAAAATAAGGGAGATAAGGGAGGCCGAAAGGCTGAAACATTCCCCTACTGAGGAGATCCCGGGGCTTATTTTGGAGAGCGTCGCCTCCATCGACAAGGTTGCCGAAAGGTCGTCTAACCTTAATGGGAGGATGAGGGGCGCCTTAAACGAGGCCGCGGCCACAATCGCTGCCGCCACTGGGCAGCTCGTTCTAAGGATCAAGGATCCGGTGGCCGGAGTCGGCAGAGATCTGGAGGTGGAGGAGTTGCGGCGCAAAGTCTCCGCCCAAGAGGCGGAGATAAATAGCCTCAAGGCGCTGCGGGAGGGGGACGCCCAGCTGAAGCAGCAGCTGCTGGAGATGCAGCAGCAGATGCTGCAGCTGCAGCAACAGCAACAACAGCAGCAGCAGCAGCGGTTGCCGCGGGAATGTAAAAGTGGGGCGAAGAGGAAGCGCACCTATGTGGAGGACTCCAGCTCGGAGGAGGCGGTCGAGGTTATCGCTGAAGCCGAGATGGAGGAAACGAGCACCAGGGACGCGGTGCTCGAGGAGATCCGGCGCACCGGAATGCCGGCCGCGGTGAGGCCGCCCATCGGGGGTACGTCGAAAGTCATCGACGACGAGGTGCCGGCGATGCCGGCGCCCCCGACCGCCGCGGGCCGCGCGGGGAAGGAGGATTTGGAGGGCCGCTTGCTCCGGGTGCTCTCCAACAAATTGGAAGGGCTCTTCCAAGGCTTGATGGCTCGGCTCGGTCTGAACGCCGGGCTGGGCGCTTCCTCGGTGAGCGGGCCCCCGGCGGGTCCAGGGGGGGCGGCGGCGGGGTCTGTTGCTCCCGTGCCTGCCGCGCCTTCCGCCAAGAAGCCTGTCGGGGGTAAGAGAGGAGCGGGCGGGGCGTCCGGGGCTCCCCCTGCGGCGAGCGGGAGGGCCGCTGAGCCCGCGAAGAAGCGGAAGGGGAACGCCGATGGGAAGGAACAACTTTCCCTTCCCAAACGGGCGGCAACAGCGGGCCCCACGAGCGTCCCGGCGAGCGCCTCGGCGGCTCAGTCCTGGGTCGAGGTGGTGGGGCGCAGAAAGAAGAAGGCTGGGAAGGCCGGGGGCAGCGGGGCCGGGAGGCCCGTTTCTGCGCCCGGCCCGGCAGGTGCTGCTCCCGTAAAGGGAAAAGGAGGCGCCGTAGAGAGAACGGGGAAGAAGAACCCCCCCAGGAGGAGGTTACCACGCACGGCGGCGGTCACCCTCACATGCGCGGAAGGCGACTAGGCCGAATGCGTGAGGGTGGCGCGCAGCGCGGTCAAACTGTCGGAGGTCGGCCTGGATCGGGCCCCCAACGTCAGAAGGACGGCAACGGGGGCCTTGAA
The DNA here is from genome assembly GCA_035220615.1 of Leptothorax acervorum. Taxonomy (NCBI): domain Eukaryota; kingdom Metazoa; phylum Arthropoda; class Insecta; order Hymenoptera; family Formicidae; genus Leptothorax; species Leptothorax acervorum. The sequence continues at coordinate 76,291 of JASTWQ010000455.1, read as the reverse complement.
CTTCGAGATCGCTGGCCCCGACAACGCGACCAAGGCCGACGCCCTGGCCAATAAGATGAGGGAGGCACTAGCGGCCAGGGAGGGCGTCAGGGTCGTCCGTCCGGAGATTATGGCCGAGTTAAGGCTCTCCGGACTGGACGACTCCATCCAGGAGGACGAGGTGAGAGCCGCATTGGGGGCGAAGGGGGGGGTTCCCCCCCTCAGCTATACATGCGGCCCCTGCCAGGAGGGCGCCCGGGGGGATGTATACGATGTTCGTTAGGTGCCCCCTGGCAGCGGCGAACAGATTGGCCAAGGAGACGCGCGTGGACATCGGGTGGGCGCGCGCCAGGATAGAGGTCCTGGCGAAGCGCCCGCTCCAGTGCTTCCGTTGTCTTGAAACGGGGCACACCAGGGCCACGTGTAAGAGCCGTGTCGACCGCACCGGAGCGTGCTACCGGTGCGGCGTTGTCGGACACGAGGCCCGGGAGTGCGAGGCGCCCGTGAGGTGCGCCGTTTGCGCCGACGCGGGCCGCCCGGACCGGCACAGGATGGGCAGCAAGGCCTGCCCTGGTGCTGGCGGGAGGAAGGGTGGCGCACCGAAAGCGGCGCCCTCTCCTTCTACGAAGGACGGGAAGGCCCGACCCTTGGCGGAGCCTTCGGCAAGCGGCGGCCGGAAGGGGAAGGGGGATCGGGCGTCGTTGTCGTCGCATACCGCCGCCTCTTCCTCCGTCAAACCGGCGGTTAAGAGTGTGGAGGCTCTCACCGGCCGCAAGGTGGTGGTGGTCGCGCCCCCCTCGGCAAAGCTCACCGAGCTCGTGGTGAACACGGCCCTCCCTAGGGAGGAGACCGAGAATATGGAGGTGGAGGCGGAGGATCCTAAACCGGGATACTTGTAATGCCCCTCCGCCTCCTCCAAAGTAATCTCAACCACGCCCGCGCCGCCCAGGACCTGTTCCTGCATACGATGGCGGAGCGCGGGTGTGGATTGGGAGTGGCGGCGGAGCCGTACGCGGTTCCGGCGGACCACCCCTGCTGGGCCGCGGACAACAGGGGCTCCGTCGCCATCACATGGAGGAGCTTGCCCGAGTCCCCCCCGTGCTCACGCACCGAGAGCGGGGTGGGTTTCGTGGCGGTGAGGTGGGGGCTCATCTCCGTCGTGGGCGTATACGCCCCTCCGAGGTGGAGTCTCGCCGAGTTTGAGGGGGTTCTGCACGACCTAGATGCGTGCGTGCGCAGGCACCTCCTCGCGACGGCGGGACGGGTTATCGTGGCGGGGGATTTCAACGCGAAGAATCCCCTGTGGGGTTCCCCCGTCACGAGCCCAAGAGGGCGCGCCTTGGAGGGGTGGGCGTCGGGCTTGGGCCTGTGTTTGGTCAACACAGGCCGCGACAGCACGTGTGTGCGCCGGCAGGGGATGTCCATAGTGGATCTCACGTGGGCGTCCCCCCCTGCCGCGCGCATGATACGACACTGGGGGGTGATGGTCCACAGGGAGACCCTGTCGGACCATCGGCATATCGAGATGGTGATCGATGCTGCCCCCCGGGACGTGCTGGCCCGGCGCCGTGCCAATGAATCGTCCCGACGGAGATGGGCGATTAAAAAGATGGAGCCCGACCGATTACGGGCGGCGATCATCGCCCTCACGTGGGACGATGACGAGGAGAATGCGCACGCCAACGAGGGGGAGGCCTTTGACATAGACGCGGAGGTCGAGCGTCTGCGGGGCGTCATGTCGCAAGCTTGTGACGTGGCGATGCCCCGCATCAAAAGGCCTTCCCCCAGGCGTGCGGCGTATTGGTGGACGGAGGACATCGCCGAGCTTCGGCGGGCCTCCGTCCACGCAAACCGAGAGTGGCTCCGCGCCAGAGCGGGCCACGGCGACCGCGATGAGCGGGAGACTGGGGAGGCCTGGCGTGCTGCCCGTCAGGCTCTCTCCAGAGCGATCAGGGCGGCCAAGAGCAAGGCTTGGGACGAGCTGGTCTCCACGCTTGATGAGGATCCGTGGGGGCGTCCATATAAGTTGGTACTCAACAAGTTGAGACCATGGACGCTCCCGCTCACGGAGACCTTGGACCCCCCATTTGTCGGCAGGGTGGTGGACACCTTATTCCCTGCCGACCAGGGTGGTGCCGTCCTCTTCCCCGAGGCAGATGTTCCGGGGTGGAGTGACGAGCTGGGGGTGTCTGAGGAAGAGCTGGGGAGAGCTCTCCGCAGGGTTAGGAGAAGCAAGGCTCCTGGCCCTGACGGGGTCCCGGGCCGTGCGTGGGTCTTGGCCGCGGGGGGACTGACCGGTTGGCTGATTCGCATTTTTAGCGAATGCCTGAGGGCCGGTCGGTTCCCCACGCGTTGGAAGGAGGCCAGTCTGGTCCTCCTGCCGAAGGTGGGCAAGCCCGCGGACACCCCGTCCGCGTACAGGCCGATTTGCCTGCTCGACGAGGTCGGCAAAATCTTCGAGAGGATTATCGCCGAGCGCCTCGTCGAGCACCTGTCCCGGTGTGAGGGTGGTGGCCTCTCCGACGATCAATTCGGATTCCGTGCGGGAAGATCGACGGTCGACGCGATCCTCCGCGTCGTATCCCGCACGGAAGCAGTCACGAACGAGGGGGGGGTTGCGTTGGGCATGTCGTTCGACGTGTCCAACGCGTTTAATTCCCTCCCCTGGGCTGCGATCGGAGAGGCGCTAACGAGGTTCGGCGTTCCCGCTTATTTAATAGCGGTGATCGCCGACTACTTCCGGGACAGGGGCCTGACATATATCGACCAAGACGGGGTGTCGGGGATCAGGTCGATCGAGCGGGGTGTCCCGCAGGGGTCCGTTCTTGGGCCCCTGTTGTGGAACATCGGCTACGACCTGGTCCTACGGGCTATTCTCCCCGCCGGGTGCTGGTTGTCTGGGTACGCGGACGATGTGTACCTGGGCATCGGCGGGGGGGACGTGCGATCTGTCCTCCTCGTCAGAGGAGGAGGAGGACGGGGCACAGGCATGGCAGGAGGTGGCCAGACTGGCCAATGTGGCGGCAGCCACGGTGGTGCGGAAGATTAGAGGGTTGGGCCTCAAGGTGGCCCCACAGAAAACCCAGGTAACATGGTTTTTTAACCGTGCTCTGCGGGGCCCGCCGCCAGCGGTGAGGCCCAATATCTATGTTGAGGGAGTCCGCGTCCCGGCCGCCCCCCAACTGAAATACTTGGGGGTGTGGCTGCATGAGTCCGGCAGCTTCGGCGAGCACATTGCCCGCACGGTGCCAAAGGCAAAGAGCATGGCCAATGCTCTGGCCAGGTTACTGCCCAATTTGGGCGGCGCCGGCGGGCGTGTGCGTCGTTTGTACGCGTCGGTCGTCCACTCCGTACTCCTGTACGGAGCGCCTGTCTGGGCCGAGGAGGTTTGCAGAAACGACGGCCTGGGCAGGCAGTTGAGGGCCGCCCAACGCATTATCGCGAATAGGGCGGCCAGGACGTACCGAACGGTGTCCCATGTGGGGGCGACGGTCCTCGCCGGCATCCCCCCGATCGATCTCCTCGCAAGGTCCCAGGCCGGGACCTACAGGAGGATTAAAGAGATCGAAACGGGGGGGGGGGGCACAGTCGTGCCTAGGGCGAGGGCCTTGCTGAAGCGCCGGGCCAATGAGACCCTCCTCCGTGAGTGGAGTACTCTGCTCACGGATCCCCGTCTTTCGGGGAGGAGGGTCCGAGAAGCTATCCAGCCATTCCTGCGGGAATGGCTGGAACTCAGAAGGGGACGCGGACTAACGTTCCATGCGGCGCAGGTTTTCTCGGGACATGGTTGCTTCGGGGAATACCTGTGCCGCATTGGAAAGGAGGGCACAACAGGCTGCCACCACTGCCCGGAGGAGGCAGACACGGCGCAGCATACGCTGGAGTACTGTCCAGCATGGGAGGAGCTGCGCCGTGTCCTCCGGGCGGAAATAGGAGGGGACCTCTCCCTGCCGGCCATCGTAGAAGCGGTGGTCGGACCACAGGGAGAGGCGAAATGGACGGCTTTTGTCTCCTTCTGCGGCAATGTAATGTCGCGGAAGGAGGCGGCCGAAAGGATCAGGAGGGGGGAAGTGGACCCCCCTCCTGACAGTGAGGACGGCGACGACGAGTGGCTGCCGCCGCCGCGACAGCGGCGGCGGCGCGATCTGCGTGGCCGCCCTACACGAGCGGATGCCCCACGTGCCACGGCCCGAAATAGGGCGGGGAGCGCGGCGGGCTCAAGGAGGTCGTCGCCGCCGCTGACGCGGCGGCGCGCGTTGCGCCGTCGCCCGGGCGGCGGCGGCGGTAGCAGCAGTAGTAGCGACGACGGGCCGCGGTTGCCGCCTAAGCGGCGCTGCGGCCCTCGTGTCCTATCCTCCTCAGACGAGGAGGACAGATGACGTTAGGGAGGGGGCGGTTGTTAACCGGCGGGGGTTCGCCTCGGTTGCCGCGGGCCTTACCATTCGTTGGAGGCCCGCTCCCCCCGGTACTAACGGGGGAGCGCCGAGGTGGCTGCGGGCCTATGCACTTAGGCCCGCCCCCTCCCCACGCCTGGCGATATTCATCCGCTCCCCCCTCCCTGTTGTCAGCCCCCGCCTCCCCAAAACAAGGGGGGCGGGGCTCGGATACGAGTTGGGAAAGTTCCCCCTCCCCACTTGGGAGGGGGAACGGCTGGGGGTGCGGGCGCGCGAGCGGGGGCTCCCACGCGCCCGCAACCAAAAACCCCCAGCGTGACGGGTGGCGGGCCGGGGCGGGGATCCCCCCGACCCGTCACAATTGAAGCAATAGCCTTGCTAGGCTAGGGGGGGACTAGTTCCCCCCCAGGATTGGTGCCCACTATGGGCGCGGCGCGGAGGGAGTCCCAGACGAATCATGGCGTTTCCTGGGGCTCCCTCAAATTAAACGCGCCGAGAAGGATCCCCGCGGGGTTTTAGCCGGTATGAATCCGGCACTACCCTCGCCCTCCCCCAAGGGCGGGGGCGTCTTCCCCCTTTTGTCATCGAGGGGGGCTACTGGGCAAACCGGGCTTCGGCTCGGGATCCCAGTAGTTGAAGATTTCCCCGCGTCAAAAAAAAAAAAAAAAAAGCGTTAACACAGACAACTACCGAATCATTATTGGTTTGGGATTGCATGCTGGCGCTAGAGAAACTGAGTGGACCTAATAAGGTCACTTTGGTATGGGTGCCTGGGCATGAAGGAATACCCGACAACGAAACCGTAGACACACTGGCCAAGAGGGGAGCAAATGAGGCACCATCTGGCCAAGTGGTAGGAGTTCCTTTTGCAGTAGGCAAAAAGGACATCAGGTGCTGTCTGGATAGAGAGCACTTGGTCAGGTGGGAGGCAACTAAGACCTGCCGCCAGGCCAAGATCCTGATGAATAACATCAGGCCAAGTAGGGCTAAAGAACTACTGGCGCTGAATAAACAGAGACTGAGGGCGGCAGTGGGACTGCTTACAGGCCACTCCACGCTACTCAGAGCACACCTATTCAATCTCGGACTCGAAGAACGGAAGGAGTGCCGTTTATGTGGGGACGAGAAAGAAGACAGCGTGCAGTGCATATACTGTGTCATTGTCCGGCACTTATATGCAAAAGATACAAAACCTGGGGACGAATGTACCTAAGTCCCCAGGATTTAGAAAGAGCTAGGGTTTCAGATCTGGTAAACCTGGTACTAGGTTCTAGACTGGCTCCAAGCACCTAGCTAATAAAAGAGTGGGGAGATACAATGGATCACAACGATCTAGGTGTCGCCAGGGACTTTAATAGAACCACCCACTACTTCGATACTACTACTACTACTTCTCGGGTAGGCGGTACGGCTTGACGTTCACCGGTGCGCTATCAGCACGCGTCGCGATCTCATGTTTCACTGCTGTAGTGCAGGTCAGTTTATCGTCCTCTAAATGAAACACATCGCAATAATCGTCACAGATTTGTTTGATCGTTTTTCTTTCTTCATTATTTAAATGCTCTGTTCGTAATTTTCCACGTAATTTTTCGCGTCTTTCTTTAATTGTATCGCGCTCCTCTGTCAGCTGTAACCTGAGTATGTCAGTCGTGTCAGTTACCGGTGCCTCTTCTAGAGTTACACCACACACACATGTATGTATGTATAGATCCTTTCACTCCTCGCGGAGCATCAGGGCCTCCAAGGAGGTTTCAGTAATCGCTTTAAATTCAGATGTGCGGGTGATTAGCCTACAGCACCCTGGCATGGTGGATATTGCCATATAGTGTTTGGACAAACGGTTTAACGTCTTTTCCGAAAGACGGAGCCCAGTTTTCCCATTTGAGAATTTTTCTCGCATGGGGGGCGCAGTTTCTGGAAATAAATTCCAGTGTACTCAAGTGGACTCGAACCCGGTTTTCCGGATTGCGAGTCTGGCGCTCTACAACTAGACCACACTGCCGCCCACCACACACACATGTGGTGTGATTATTTCAACGGGATTTTCAGTAACGTTTGCTACGCTTATTGGACAAATAAAGTCGATCGGTTTTACCATACAATTACCGATGAATACTCCCGGAATGGTTTCTCCACCCTTTACGATACCTACTCTATTATGATCGGTTATCGCGGATATTATTGTTTCGCTGCGCGGCGGTAAGATAAACTTTCGATACGGCTGTAGTTTAAACGTTGCGGTACCGATTTTTAGTCGATTTTTGGCGTGGTTTGGAACGGCTTGATGCTTTTTCAAAAAGTCGATTCCCAGGATGCCTTCGTAGTCCATTAGGAAATCGTCTCGTACTACGTACATCGTATGCCGTATGGTTTCTTTACTTACGAGTATTGTGGCTCGTATTTTTCCGAGGGTGTATATTTGATGTCCAGTTACGCCCGTTGGAGTTATTTTCTTTTCACGTATTTTCGTGTTGTCCTTTAATTTTCCTACCTTTATGAAGGTGATGGCGGCTCTTTAAACAAGTAGAAAGTTCAGTTTTCCCTTCGTTGCTTCTTGCATCGGGAGGGTGACAAGGTCTAGATTAAAATTCTTATCTGTTTTACTCGTCACTTGAGCAACTCGATACTCGATCGCGTGTCGCGTCTTATGCTTTCTCAGTTTCTCTTCTTCCTCGCTGCCGCTGCTGCTGCTGTCGCTATATGACGTTTCATCGTCCTTCTCCGGTGTTTTATTTCCTCGATTCTTTTCTGTTCCATTTATCGGTTTCTTTTTTCACGTGAATTATATTTAGATTGGCGAGTCCGTTCTTTTTCGGATCGTCCGTTCAGTGACCAGCAGTCTTCTCTTTTATGCCCTGCTTTCTGGCAGTGGGAGCAATATTTCTCAACGGTATTTATTCCGCTGGGCTTTTCCGCTTTTGGAAGAGAAAATCAGTTTGAGTAACGGCTGATTCGGCATTCTTGTCCGATATGACCTATTTTACCACACTTATGGCACTTTACTCCGGCGCTTCGCGCTGGTCGACCTTGCTCTTGGCCGTGTTTATTTCGCTCAGCGTTATAAGTCGAGCGCGTGGGAGGTTCTTTCAACTTTTCCTCAGATGTAGCGCCCAAAATCGTCGCGGTTAACGTATTGTAATTTCGCGATCGCACGATTGTTTGAATTTCTTCGCGGAGTCCTAGCTGAAAATTTTCTAACGCTAGCTCCTGAATCGTATCGCCACTGTGAAGTTGGCACCTCATTTTCAAAAATCGGACATTTTATTAAGAGTTCCATTTGCACCCACAATAGTTCTACAGTTCCTGATAGATTTCAGAAATAGTTCCGTCGATTTAGATAAAAATATAACGATTGAAAAAAATGAGGTGCTAACTTCCCGTGGCACCTCAAGTTTCGAAAATATTGATTTTTATCACGGAATTCTATAGTTCTCGAAGAGTTCTATAGTTCCTGATAAGTTTTAGCGATAGTTCTGGTTTTTAAGTATTTTTAAATAAATTTTTTATCTGACCGCTGGCACCTCAAGTTTCAAAAAAATTGATTTTTATCATGGAATTCTATAGTTCTCGAAGAGTTCTACAGTTCCTGATAGATTTTAGCAACAGTTTCGGCCTCTAAATATTTTTTTAACAATTTTTACTGTGACCGGCTGCACCGCATACAAGAGTAAAGTCATGAATCGCAGGCAGTTCCGATCGACTTTTTGACAGTTCTCGATAGTTCTCGCATAGTTCCAACAGTTTTTATAGGTTTTAGCAACAGTTCCAATCTCTAAATATTTTTTCAACAATTTTTTACTGTGAACGCCTGCACCGCACACAAGAGTAAAGTCATGAATCGCAGGCAGTTCCGATCGACTTTTTGACAGTTCTCGATAGTTTTCGCATAGTTCCAACAGTTTTTATAGGTTTTAGCAACAGTTTCGACCTCTAAATATTTTTTCAACAATTTTTTACTGTGACCGCCTGCACCGCACACAAGAGTAAAGTCATGAATCGCAGGCAGTTCCGATCGACTTTTTGACAGTTCTCGATGGTTCTCGCATAGTTCCAACAGTTTTTATAGGTTTTGGCAACAGTTCCGGCGTCTAAATATTTTTTAAACAATTTTTTACTGTAAACGCCTGCACCGCACAAAACCTATAAAAACTGTTGGAACTATGCGAGAACTATCGAGAACTGTCAAAAAGTCGATCGGAACTGCCTGCGATTCATGACTTTATTCTTGTGTGCGGTGCAGGCGGTCACAGTAAAAAATTGTTTAAAAAATATTTAGAGGCCGGAACTGTTGCCAAAACCTGTAAAAACTGTTGGAACTATGCGAAAACTATCGAGAACTGTCAAAAAGTCGATCGGAACTGCCTGCAATTCATGACTTTACTCTTGTGTGCGGTGCAGGCGGTCACAGTAAAAAATTGTTAAAAAAATATTTAGAGGCCGAAACTGTCGCTAAAACCTACAAAAACTGTTGGAACTATGCGAGAACTATCGAGAACTGTCAAAAAGTCGATCGAAACTGCCTGCGATTCATGACTTTACTCTTGTGTGCGGTGCAGGCGGTCACAGTAAAAAATTGTTTAAAAAATATTTAGAGGCCGGAACTGTTGCCAAAACCTATAAAAACTGTTGGAACTATGCGAGAACTATCGAGAACTGTCAAAAAGTCGATCGGAACTGCCTGCGATTCATGATTTTACTCTTGTATGCGGTGCAGCCGGTCACAGTAAAAATTGTTAAAAAAATATTTAGAGGCCGAAACTGTTGCTAAAATCTATCAGGAACTGTAGAACTCTTCGAGAACTATAGAATTCCATGATAAAAATCAATTTTTTTGAAACTTGAGGTGCCAGCGGTCAGATAAAAAATTTATTTAAAAATACTTAAAAACCAGAACTATCGCTAAAACTTATCAGGAACTATAGAACTCTTCGAGAACTATAGAATTCCGTGATAAAAATCAATATTTTCGAAACTTGAGGTGCCACGGGAAGTTAGCACCTTATTTTTCTCAATCGTTATATTTTTATCTAAATCGACGGAACTATTTCTGAAATCTATCAGGAACTGTAGAACTATTGTGGGTGCAAATGGAACTCTTAATAAAATGTCCGATTTTTGAAAATGAGGTGCCAACTTCACAGTGGCAGTAAAGCACTGGTTGTTATTGCCTCCTTCGTGCAAAAGTTACCAGCCATAAAGCGCAAACGTGTCTCATTCATTGCGAGAACACGAAGCCAATACCTCAAGGAAAAATAATATCAGAGAAAAAGAAAAGATTTACCTGAATCGCACACGTCGACAGACTGTTTTCGTTTGATTTTCTTTTCTAACCTCCTCAATTTTTTGAGGATTTTCTCGTCTGATTCCTTGTCTCTACTTCTCTTCTTTCCTTTCCCCATCTTTTAGAGAAAATGGAAAGCACTTTTCCAAGGAAAATTGTTGACAAGGGCAAAAAACTCTTTCGATGTGTCTCTGTCGAGCACAAGAAATATTATGAAGGTATAACGGCCGTAAGGGTGCGCAGGCGCATACCATAGAAAGCTTTACTCTATACTCTCTAAACCTTGTGACAACCTAGCGGAAGTAGCGGTACTACCATGTGTAATCCCGGAGAACGAGACTTGTAATATAATGCCTTTTATATGAAAAATAATATACTCACATCTCTCCCATGCGGCGGTAGAATATCGACTGATTGTTTTGTTTATACTCGTTCGGCCCGCTGAGTCCGGTGTAGCCATGTATGAGTACACGCACCGTCGCATTTTCATATACACGTACACTACTATTCTTTGCGCAATACCTTTTGTTTTCGGTGCCTTTCGTCGTATCTCGCTGATTGCGATCAGGATTACGGTTTACAGCGCGTTATACTATTGTTACTGCATTTTTTGTGCAAAAAAACTGTTTTACTAATTATGGAGGCCCGTAAAACCGATGTCGACCGTGATTTAATTTGTGATCGTGCGAAGAAAGAAATACATTTAATGCCAAAGTACGACAGTTATGGAAGACTTTATAAAAGAAGTACAAAATGAAAGAAATATCAAACAGCTAGTAGGCGGTTAAGCAGGCGAAAGGGGTGTATTAATAAAAAGTAACATTTCATACTGCAGTAACCAAAACTATTGCTTACAAAAACTTTTGCTTGTAAGTAAATAGAGAAGAACTATATACGCGCGTCACACCTGATATAAAGTCCCTTGATTTACGCGGAGTATTCGTGTAGCATGATTTTTTTACGCGATTGACAATCACGTAAGAGTAATGTGCCAGTACTACAAAAAAAACAGAAAAAATCCGTGCATGTTATAAAACTATATATGTTATCAAATAAAACTTACATTTTAACATTTATTAAAGACAGTAACTGGTAGTGATTCATTCTGTTTATTTCTATTAATTTTTCTTGTAATAGAAAAATTATTGGTAAATATGCATATTAGGTCAAACCTCACCGATGACCTTGACCTTGACATATGTTGTCAAGGTCACCCTCCTGAGTGACCTTCAGAAGGTTTTAGCCGGCGGTCATTGTTCGTTAAAAAGTTATTAACAAAAAGAAAATTGAAAATATAGCAGTTATTTTGAGTATTGAAAGACATAAACGACTTTGACCTTGACATATGCTGTCAAGGTCACCCTCCTGAGTGACCTTCAGAAGGTTTTAGCTGGCGGTCATTGTTTATTAAAAAGTTATAAACAAAAAAAATTTGGTGGGGAAAATTATTTAAAGCAGTGAATTGTTGGTATATTGAAAGGAAAGTTATTTAAAGCAAAAAATAGTTGGTATATTGAAAAGTATATACACAATTTTATGTATTAGAAAGTGTAAATACAAGTATTCTCTGCTTTAATCATGGCAAAAGCATGTTAAAGCTTTGTTAAAGCAGATAATAGTTGGTTATTGACAAAACCTATAGGTTAGTGACGCGCTTTACAAGTATGTTCCTTGTAAGTTGAAGCAAATACAAAGTACACACTTGTAAAGCGCGCCACTAATCTATAGGTTAGTGACGCGCTTTACAAGTATGTGCTTTGTAAGTTTAAGCACATATTTCTCTATTCTCTGCTTTAAATAACTTTCCTTTGAATATACCAACAATTTACTGCTTTAAATAATTTTCCCCACCAAATTTCTTTGTTTATAACTTTTTAATGAACAATGACCGCCAGTTAAAATTTTCTGAAGGTCACTCAGAAGGGTGACCTTGACAACATATGTCAAGGTCAAGGTTTTTTATGCCTTTCAATACTCAAAATAACCGCTATATTTTCAATTCTTTTTTTGTTAATAACTATTTAACGAACAATGACCGCCGGCTAAAACCTTCTGAAGGTCACTCAGGAGGGTGACCTTGACAACATATGTCAAGGTCAAGGCCATCGGTGAGGTTTGACCTAATATGCATATTTACCAAATTATTAATTACGCAATCTAAAATGAATAAAAAATTAATTAAGATGAGCGTGCATTATTATGTTATTTGCTATGAAAGTCAATTCCTATATTCATAGAGTTTAATTAAACGTGTAATAAAACATGTATAGTTTGTTAACTTTCACCTCTTTATATGACATAATAATTTATAAAATAAATATATATATTGCCGCTCAATGCACGCGGCTCTGCGACGTTTTTGACAGGAAAGAAAAAAATGCGTGACACGCAGGAGCGTTGGAGCGAGCGAGATACTTATACAGATACTGCGGTGTTGTATAACTGTTTCACTCGCACTCTCTCTATTCGACTGTCGAATGAGTCAAACAGCTATAAGATACCTCTAACCGGAGTAATCGGGAGAAAGAAAACGAAGAAAATTATATTCCACAAATGAAACAGTGTGAACTGTATGAAAAACTGCAGAATGCATTGAAATGTATTAGTTGGAATGCCAAAAGTTTATTACAGGATAAAAACAGTAACAGAAAAGTAGAAACTTGCACATTGCTTCCTCATAGTTTTTAAGTGTGCAAGTAGAAATTTTATTGCACATTGCTTCTCATAGTTTTTAAGTGTGCGAGTAGAAACTCGCACATTGCTTTCTCATAGTTTTTAACTGTGCAAGTAAAAACTTGCACATTGCTTTCTCATAGTTTTTAAGTATACAAATTAGAAACTTGCACATTACTTCCTCACAATTTTTAAGTATGCAAATTATAAATTTGCACATTGCTTAATCAACATTTTATTTCGCTCATAAAGCTTCCTCTATGAGGAAGCTTGTTTTTTTTTTATGTATAATTATTAGTGGATATTTATTAATTTGGCTTCCTCATAGAGAAAGCTTTATGAGCGAAATAAAATGTTGATTAAGCAATGTGCAAATTTAAAATTTGCATACTTAAAAATTGTGAGGAAGTAATGTGCAAGTTTCTAATTTGTATACTTAAAAACTATGAGAAAGCAATGTGCAAGTTTTTACTTGCACACTTAAAAACTATGAGGAAGCAATGTGCAAGTTTCTACTTGCATACTTAAAAACTATGAGAATGCAATGTGCAATTAAATTTCTACTTGCACACTTAAAAACTATGAGGAAGCAATGTGCAAGTCTCTACTTGCACACTTAAAAACTATGAGAAACAACGTGCAAGTTTGTACTTGCACACTTTATATGTTATTGGCAATTTTAACCAACGTTTTCTTTTAAGTAAGGTTTTTGTAAATTTTAATTATGGTTTGAAAAAACCAGTAGTTTTCTGAAAATTTGATTGCTTCAAACTCTTAATAAAATCATAATTCTTTAAAACTCTCAAATCATAGTTTATACCGACTGAACGAAAAAGATTGTTTTGAAAACGTCTCGACAAGGGCTACAAGTATATTCAATAACGTGTAAACAGTAAGTGAGTTGTTAGGATTGTATTGCCAACCTAAGATAAATTTATGAAATTATTATTGAAATTGAATTTTACATTTCAGTATCTTGAAGCTTATTAAATTTCTTTCAAAATGGCGTAATATTTTTCCATTCTGCCTATAGACTTCCGGCGATTACACAAAATAAATGCGGTATCTTATAATCGGGGACTTTTCTCTATATATTTACCCAAAAATACATATTATTTTTTATTTATATTTACAATAAATACCTTATTTCTCTCTCTCTCTTTCTATCTCTGTCTTTCTTTTTGTTTTTCTCTTATTCTCTTCCTGTTTCTCTCCGTTTCTTTTCCTCTCTTTTTTTTCGAAACAACCGAAAATGCCAAAAATAAGGTAATACTTAAGGAGAGCTCACTCCTCACCGATTTCGTTGAATTTAGGCTTAATCGACGCGTTTTTGCACAAAACGACCGAATCTGGCAGAAAAAAGTGCCGCTCTGCCCCGCGAAGCGAGATATTAACAATTAAAGTTGACGACTATCAGGTTATGAAACCTGTCATATCGACGAGATGTAGCGACTGGAAGCGACATGAACATGCCCCGTGGGGGCATATGCGCATGCTCTGTGGCCACATGCGCTTGCTTAATAACCGTACGTGCATGCAAAAGTGCGCGAATTAGAAAAGTATGTATACTTATAATGTATCACTTGAATTTTAATGATAAATGAATATAAGTATGTATTAAATCTTCGCCTTGCTAAACAGATGAGTCTATAATATACTAAAAATATTTATACTAAAAAGATTAGCGAGGCCCCGTACGCAAGGTAGGACGTTCCATTCACTTGACGTGTAGAATTTATATATTTATTATATCTTCGCCTTACTAAATAGATGAGTCTACAATATACTAAAAATAGATACAGAAAAGATTAGCAAAAAAGTAGCATGTTGCTTTTGCAATAGAAAAGTGTTATATCAAAGTCGGGGGGGCTCCGCCCCCCCCCCCCCACCCCCCTGGCCGTGGGCTTCGCCACCCTGGACCCCCCATTGGGAGTTTTGCTTACACATACTACATGCTAAGTTTAAAAGCGAGGTCCAGGCGAAGCTCCCAATGGGGGGTCCAGGGGGCAAGGCCCCCGGCCAGGGGGGTTCGGGGGGCTCCGCCCCCCCGACTTTGATATAACACTTTTTTATTGCAAAAGCAACATCTATTATGAAAACAAGACTTAATCTGGTACAAAAAACTGTCGTGAAACAGGCGTTGGCAGGGAAGGTGGTCGTGGGGAGACGGGCAATGCCCTACCTTGCGTAGGGTCTTGCTAATCTTTTCTGTATCTATTTTTAGTATATTGTAGACTCATCTATTTAGTGTGACGTGACATAGTCACGTCCACCGCCCGGACGGCTCGGCCGAGGGGAAAGCCGGGGATGCTGCCTCGACCCGAGTCGAGGAGGCGCGTTTAGGGTAATCACATTTTTGCGAGGCGTAAGTTAGTTACAGGAGGAGCGCGGCGAGTGTCGCGGGGTGGGTAGCCAGCCGCCCAATGTAACGACCACGTGTCGCGACAAGGGAGAAACCACGTGTCGGCGGGGGACCGAGCGGAGCAGCATGCCGACAACCGAGTCACGTCCGGACCCGCCACCGAGCCGTCCCGCGGTCCCGCAAGGAGCGGCGAGGCCTCAAACCCGCCGCAACAAGGAAGCTAAGGGCGCGCCGCCACGCATCGAAGGAGGGCCGCAGCATCGCTACCGCGGAGTGAATATGCGACCCTGCACGCCGCAGCCGGGGACTGAGGACTGCACCGGTCAGTGGCCAAGGCCTGGCCAGCCTGGCGCACCTGTGTGAAACTCGGAGAGTCCCGACCGGTACCGCCATTGAAACCAGGCGATGAACGCCACAGTTAAAAGTCCCGCGGACGAGCGGCAGACGTCACGTGGGACGTCGTGAGCGGCGAGAGCAACGCGAAGAGCGGATCGGCGGAGCTGAGCGGCCGCGGGCGGCCGCGCATGCGCGGGGACCCAACGCGGTCCGAACCGGCGAACGACTCGGCACTGTCGTGCTAGCTGGAGACGGGGCAGCATCCCGAGAGAGAACCGTGCGAGTCCACCCCGACCGAGCAGCCGTCCTGAGCAGCGCAGCAGAGCATGTAAGGCTACCACCCCGGTATCTCGTCGCGTTCCGTGTGCGACCTCGGCCTCCGCCTCACCTCGATTACCTTTTCTTTGTGTTACCTGCGCACGTACGTTTACCTTATCTCGTGCCAGGAAGTTGGTCGGTACCTAGAGTACCTATTTCCTCGAGACGCGGACAAGGAGGCCGGCCGGGGGACGCACGCGGCTTGAGTTCGCGGAAAGCCCTCCTCGGGGACAAGTGCGGCCGGCAGTCGCGAGTGTGTGTGTGTGTGTGGACGGGGGGAAATTTTCCGTGCACGGTTGCGTCGGGCGCATCGCGCGTGTCGGATACGCCCGATAGGGTGAGACCGTTGCGTCGGAGATTTCCCCGAGATCGCGAAATCGCGGTGGGTATTAGTGTTGTTTCGCGGATTCAAGGTGTTGTTTCGCGAATCGGGAAGAGAGAGTGTCGCGGAAAGTGTCGTGATTGTCTCGCGAACGTCTAAAACGTGTCGGGGGAATTTCGGGTTTACGGTTGTTGCGTCGCCGGCGGCCGAGGAATGTCGTGCGGGTTTTTGCCGCGCATTCGCGGAGGCCGCCGCGAGAACGAGCGCGTGTAGAGTCTCGCGAGCATTGGAACTTCGGGTTTAGAGGAGATTTCGAATCGGTCTTTCGAGTCTCGGGCGGAATACGGAATTGCGAATATTCGAGTGTGTTGTATGAGTGAGGCGTGATTGTGAGTCTATTACTGTCGCGAATATACTTGCGAGTCTATTACTGTTCCCATCTGCAAATATACTTTCTATTATCTTTCCACCAACGTTCTATTTCTATTCGCAAATATACCTTTATTTGTTATATCTTATTTGAGTGTGTTGATTGCGTTGCGCCGCCTCTCCCTTTCCTCAGAGTATCAAACTCGCCCCGCGCCCTGAGTGGACGTGCGTGTCCGGGCGATCGCGTCAAGATTAGGCTTACGAAACGTGGTGCGCGTACTCGCACCTGGCGCCCAAGTTTTCGCGTTACTTGGCGAATATCGTGGAGATTGGAATACCTCGCGAATACCTCGAGATTACCTGTTGAAATACCTCGCGAATACCTCGAGATTACCTACTGAAATACCTCGTGAATACCTCGAGATTACCTACTGGAATACCTCACGAATATTGTGGGAATGGACCATTGGGATACCTCGCGACTATCTCTGCGAGCCTGGCCGCTCTGAATACCTTGCGGATATCTCCGGCCTAATTACCTCGCGGATACCTCTGTCTTACCTACTGGAATACCTCGCGAATCTTTACCTAACTATCGGTGGCTAATTTGCAGCCGCGCCTTTTCGGCGGGCGAGACCGAGGAAAAACGGGTTGCATTAGTAAAACAAAGATTTAATAGAAATATAAATTCTACACATCAAGTGAATGGAACGTCCTACCTTGCGTACGGGGCCTCGCTAATCTTTTCAGTATTAATATTTTTAGTATATGGTAGACTCATCTCTTTAGTAAGGCAAAGATTTAATACATAATACTTATATTCATTTATATATTCATTTATATTCATTTAAAAGTATACATACGTTTCAAATTCGCGCACTTTTGCATGCGCGTGCGGTCACTGAGCATGCGCATGTGGCCACAGAGCTAATAGAGCATGCGCAAGTGGCCGCGGGGCATGGTTAATAGTCGCTACATCTCGTCGGTATGACAGGTTTCATAACCCGATAGTCGTCAACTTTAACTGTTAATATCTCGCTTCGCGGGGCAGAGCGGCACTTTTTTCTGCCACATTTGATCGTTTTGTGCAAAAACGCGTCGATTAAGCCTAAATTCAACGAAATCAGTGAGGAGTGAGCTCTCCTTAAATATTACCAAAAATAATTTTAAAGAATTAGAAATAGTCCGATATCTCAAAATTTGCGGAAGTTAGAGCAACCACGGGCATTTCTCAAAAAATTCAAAATTTTATAAAGAACGAATTTTACCGTTTATCGCCAAATTAAATACTAACCTTCCTTAAATGATACTCTATCGATTAAAAAGAATTCAGCCCGATATCACAATATTTGCGAAAGTTAGAGCAACCACGAACATTTCTCCAAAAATTCCCAACTTTATTAAAAAAGAACCTCTTTATCAATTATCTCCATATTCAATGAACAAATTATAAAATGATGAAAAAGCAATGTGCTCTAATTTGTACATTTTTTTATTATATTGGCAATTTTCTTCTAATTTTGTTATATTCTTCAGTCTTTTCTACCCCTATTTCATATACTAGTCTTTAATATTTTGTTAATTTGTTCTTGAGTTATAGCCTTTTAAAACTTCGGGGAAACTGTACATAAGACAATATGCAAAAGTTTCTAATTTGTACACTTTTTTATTATATTGGCAATTTTTTTCGAATTCTAT
This sequence comes from Leptothorax acervorum, assembly GCA_035220615.1. Taxonomy (NCBI): domain Eukaryota; kingdom Metazoa; phylum Arthropoda; class Insecta; order Hymenoptera; family Formicidae; genus Leptothorax; species Leptothorax acervorum. The sequence goes on along the minus strand of JASTWQ010000455.1, from coordinate 58,559 downwards.
TTTATTCTTAGGTTTTTTCTACCCCTATTTAATATATAATTCTTTAAGGGGTCGTCTCACTTTGAACGCTCGAAAAATTCGCTATTTTTATGAATTTTTTTTGGCAATACTAATGCAGATAATTGAATGAATGTTTTTTGTACTTATTACGCATGCTTTAAACAACAAAACATATTTTTTGTAGAATTTTTAGTCAAGTTTATTTAATTGAAAATACAAAAATGCAAACAAGTAAAAAAAAAAGGTTGGTCCACTGCGGGCATTGTAACTGCTTGTAGAATTATCTGAAACAAAAAAACAAAAAAGATTCTTGATTAGTATGAGTGTCGCTATCGTATGAACCTCCAGAAATAATTTATGTTTGAAAATAAAAAAATGGTGGAGGTTTAAAGAAAAAACATGCATAAAAGCCAATTTTTCGTCATGTTTTTTGACTTTTAAAATATGATAATTTCAATATTTTGACTTGATCGTGGTTCATACTAGAGGTATTAGTGTTTTCAATAAGCCATACAAATTTCAGACCGATTCGTCAAGTAGTTTTTTTTTTTATCGTGCCCGCAGTTCACGAAAAACGTGTTTTGAGAAAAACGCGTTTAAAGTTTTTGTTACGGAAAAACAGTGAAAAAAATGTACTTACAATTAATCTGCAATCCCTGCTCCATACATCAATCCTTCAGCTTCTTCAAACAGTTCAGATTCTATCGATTTGGTCGGTTGAACCTCTTTGTCCAAAGCAGGGGGGGGTGATGAAACGAATCTAGAGTTCCAGCTGCTTCGTTTTCTAGTCGATACGCCAGGTCGATTGAGCATTTTTATCCAGGTTGATGGCTAAAGTTAATGGTTTTTTATGTTTTTTGGGGCCATTTTGTTTGTCGTGAAAAAAGGAACAAATTTTTTCTTGCTCATTTTTTTATAGGATGTATAGTTTGATCGCTAGGGCAATTTAAACAAATAAATTGTTAATAACTTTTTATTGCATCGACTTACGAAAAAACTATTTACAGATTCTTGTTCTACGACCCAAAAAACATAAAAAAACATTAACGTTAGCCATCAACCTGGATAAAAATGCTCAATCGACCTGGCGTATGGACTATTTCGCTCCGAACTCAGGTAGAAAAAGGCTCGTAGAATCTCAAATACTTCTAGGATCTTTATGAAATTTTCACACAAGTTTCTCAAGGGTATATACTATCGAAATATGTAAAAAAAAAAATTCGATTTTTCAAACCGGTCAAAGTGAGACGACCCCTTAAGATTTGGTTGATTAATTCCTGAGATACAAACGTTTAAAATTTTGGGGAATCCGTACATAGGAAACAATGTGCAAATTTTTAATTTTTACACTTTTTTATTATATTGGCAATTTTTTCTAATTCTATTGTATTCTTAGGTCATTTCTACCCTTATTTCATATATAATTCTTTAAGATTTGATTGATTAGTTCTTGAGATACAGACGTTTGAAATTTTGAGGAATCCGTACATTAGAAGCAATGCGCAAGTTTCTAATTTACACACATTTTTTATTATATTGGCAAATTTTTTTAATTGTATTGTATTTTTAGGTTTTTTCTACCCCTATTTCATATATAATTCTTTAAAATTTGATTGATCAGTTCTTGTGTTACACACATTTGAAATTTCGGAGAATTCGTACATACCTAGAAGCTTTATAAAGGTGGGTCTAATCAACCAAATCTTACCAAATCTTAAAGAATTATATATGAAATAGGGGTAGAAAAGACTGAAGAATATAATAGAATTAGAAAAGTTGCCAATAATTAATACTAAATTGTCAAAAAACATCAATTTGTGAAAAGTCTGAATTATTGAGACTTGAGATGTAGCCCTTAAAGGTTAAAATTTTAAAATATTGGCAATTTTTCTAATTCTATTATATTCTTCAGTCTTTTCTACCCCTATTTTATATATAATTCGTTAAGATTTGGTTGATCAGTTCTGGAGTTATAGAAATTTCGGTAAATTTGGCACATACACACATACACACACACACACACATACACACATACGGACATTTTTTAAAATTGCGATTTTTCGACGTTTTAAAACATTCTGAACACATTGGCAGCGGCAACTAAAAAAAATTTTCTTTACGAAAACAAAGCTTCCTTTATGAGGAAGCAATAGAAACATTTAACTCTGTTATATCCAAATGTATTGGTGGAAAAAGAATTAATTTCGGTCTAAGAGGATCAAACCAAACGCGTTGTAATGCTGCAGTAGGCGCCTTTAACAATAATGACCCTATAAGTCGCCTAAGCTATATTCTGGGAACAAAACCAGGAGGAATAGCTGAGCAGTTTGACAAAAAACGAAGCTCACAAGCTGCACGTCAAAAAATTGACACAACAAAATAGAAAACGTGCAGTGGCAGACAAAGATTATGGTCCGCAGGCTGATAAACCTAATGCAACATCAGCCGAAATAGAATTCAGAAGATCGCAACACATGCATATGCTCCAAGAATGGCAAATGAAGCGAGTAGCAATAGAAGAAGAAACTAAGGAACAAGCAGCAAGCGGTATTTGGCGATATTATCGGACAAAAATGATCGCCGCTTCTCACTTTGGACACATATGTAAAAAAAGAAAGAGTACTTCTTGCGCATCAAGAGTTAAGACGATAATATATTCACAAGAACTAAATGTGGAGTCAGTGCAACACGGAACAAAATACGAAGACGTTACACGCGAAAACATTGTAAGTGCACTTAATAGTACAGTCACTTTAGGGTAACCTCGGAAAAAATAAAAGCAAGCTGAATTTTGGCACAGACCTTTGTTTTTGCATAAATTTGAAAGGGAAAAAAGTTTACCATTGTATAGTAGCCGCTAAGAAAAATAATTAAACAAATAGAGCTCCAATTCCGTTTCTTTGCAAATATCTCGTTAAATATCAATGAATGAAAAATTTTGCACAAGAAATGTTCTATAAGTTCTTTTCGTACGAGCAATACTTATCACGCAATAAATTTTGCAAGATTTACGCTGCGCGGTGAATTTACGGAGCGCGCCGACAGACGTCAAGTGAATTGAAGCGTTGCACGCGCGCACAGAAAATGTCATATCTTTTGAACAAATTATCGCACAGAAATGAACAAAGAATCGTTGAAAAGCGGAAACCTTCAGCTTTTTAATGCAATTTGGTTCGTTATTCTGCGATAATTTTTGAAGATTCTACGATGGTTTAAACAAATTGTTACATGCAACTTTTGCCTTTTTTCATAAAGTCAGCCACAACCAGGTTCCAAATTAAAAAAAAAAAATGCCTGCAAGATATTATAGTATACACTTCATACTTTGACCCCACCAGAGAAAAAATTACAAAAATTTTTTTTAATTCAAGCCATTGACATTTTTAGTAGATTTCAAAATTTTTGATAAAACGTTAAAATTGAAATCGTCATAAGTTGGCGAAAAATTGCGCTAGAAAAGTTTTTAAAAAATTAATTGAAAGCTTGGAATGTCTACTTTTAGGTCCCATATCGCAATATTTTGTCATTTCTCGAATTTTTATTTATTTATGTAAATACGCAAATTATAGTGAAAAAACCTGTTTAAACTTGTATTAATTTTGATTATCATTGACATAATGTATGATAAATATGAAAAAACGAATATATATTTACTTAAAATAGTTTTGTGTAAAGATTAGAAATAGAGGAAAGGGGAGAGGGCGTTTGGGGCCAAGGGTACGGGGAAATAATTAATCATAACAAAAAACAGTTGCATTTTATAAAAATGTAATTCTATATTTTAAGAGAAACTAATAAAGGGCAATAATAGTGCAACAGGGTTGTTAATGCGCATAAATTGTACGATATACATCAAGAGACACGGTAGTGTCTCGCGCCAAGTACGCGCGGAGCGAGACCCCGTGGCTCTATATACACGACGCGACGAGTTGCGAGTATCCGAGATTTTGAGATCTCGATAACCAGTGAACGGATCAAGTTCTAACTAGGCTTAATAGATAGCTGGGACTAAATTTATATAAGAAAAGTGTTTTTATTTTTCCTCTACGTGCCCTACGAGCGGAGATATCACGATGCAAAAGTCCAACCTGAAAATTTTCATTTAAGAAACGTCATCGTTTTATTTCTTGTCCCGTTCATGGTGTCGACTACAGATGGCTCTGGATACCCCAGCGTTACTTTCACTACTTTCGACTACAGATGGCTCTTGCTTTTCGATAAATAAATCGCGTTCGCGAGAGAGAGCGAGAGAGCGATATTGCCAGTCTCGAGCGTCTCCATGACAACGGAAGAGACAGCATGTTTATGCATGTATGTGTAGTCACGTGACTGACTTGTACGTCAGTCGTTCAGTACGCGAGACTGCGTTTACATTTATCGTAATGTTAAGCTTCTTACGACGATCGTAACGCTCGTCATGACAGCTATCGTAACCTCATCATATGAGTTGACTCAACTTGAACTCGGACGATTGTGACGCTTGTCTAGCGTTACAACAGTATAACCTAACATGTCAGCCTTCTCGACGCGCGAAGAAAAGTGTGTTTATAGTTAGATATATTAACATAGATATATTGTTTACGACAGCTTCTTTGCTTACGATCACGATCGCAGCGTTACGATGGATCGTAAGCTCATTACAACGATCGTAACGGTCGTCGTGACAGTTATCGTATGTATTATTAAGTTGCGTCTACATCTATCGTAACGCTGCAATCGTGGTCGTAAGCACAGAAGCTCTCGTAAACAATATATCAATGTTAATATATCTATAAACACACTTTTCTTCGCCCGTCGAGAAGGCTAACAGATTAGGTTACTGTTGTAACGCTAGACAAGCGTCGTAATCGTCAGAGTTCAAGTTGCAACCATAGACTTATATAGATAGACCAGCCCCTGGCGTGAGAGCACGCGTTCGAAGATCGACGGTGCAGACATAGCCGTGGTCGTGGTCCTCTCTCTTTCTTCTGATCGCTTGGTGGGGATAGACGACTAGACTAGTGGGGACTAGTAGGGAATAGGGATGGGTAAAACGCACACATTGCTCATCAGTAGATGAAAGGCAGTTGGAGGGGAAAGTGCATTGACGTGCACACAGAAATTCAGCTGATGCGACAATTCAAGTAAGAGGAAATAATGGTACAAATATGCTGTATCTGTAAGAAAGAACTTGGTATGGAGGAAGATGTGACTTTTTATCAGTAAATATTCAATGTATATTTTATTACATTATAGAATAAAGTTAACCAAAAAAAGAACTGTTTTTCATACGTCTCCTCCGTGAGATTTGCAAGAAAAAATATTTATTCAAAACATTTTCTGCACATGCAAAAAAATATTTGGAAATTGTTCTTTATTATATGAAAAGAGTAGTAAAATGTCAAAATGTCTTAAAAGATTTGAAGGTTATAATAACGATGAACCTTGTTATGTGAAAAAAATTGTAAACTTATTATGTTTATACATACTATGAGGAGCTGGGCTTTGAACGAGCGATGTGCTCCCGCCTCTAGAGAGGGCAGCTCCCGCGTGGCGTGCGCCTCGGGGCGCCACGCAGACGAGCGGTCGTTGTCGTACTCAGACGTGTTTCGTTCGCTGACGTGATCGGTCGTCCGAGAGTGTGATATATATATATATATAAAATAAAGTATCTAGAGTATTATAGAACTCGAACAGTTTATTTGCTGCCCACCTCGCCGTATCTTATAACGTTCCAGAGAATACCATCCAATAGGTTACGGGCCCAGGGCACGATTCCCCTGCGTGAAGAAAGTGCGTGCGAAGTGAGTGAGAACCCGGTGAAGGGCATAGCAGCTAGAAGCATTTAGAAGATTAGAGGGTAAGTAAATAATATTCCTCGTTGCTGACGAGCAAAACGAGAGAATTCTCAGCTAATAAGAACGTTTGTTCGATAAATGCTGTTAGAAGGAGATAGATGTTTTTGCCTTCTTCTCGAGAGATAGAAATAGAGGCAACAGTGATAATAAGAGAATTAGAGAATAGATGTATAAAGAGTAGATGCGAGAAATTAACTAAATTCTAAGAGAAATAGAAAGAGATAGAGGTGTGAGATAGAAAGAGATAGATATATGCCGCTTGGTAACAAGCTGGCGGGAAAAGCGACGTGCGTGTGCAAGTCCGATCGTGAACAGCGAGAGTCATTTTTTTTTGGCGCGCAAAAGTCCGATCGTGAAAAGTGAGAGTCATATTTTTTGGCGCGAGGGACGTGTTGCCGGGCACGCGCTGAAGCATGATCGATTGGAAAAACATAGCATCGATGCGACGCCATAACACATATATAAATATACATGCATGTGTGTGGAATAATATTTTCAAAATCGACATGCATCGGGTCGGTGATCAGGCATGACTTGCAGTGCAGTGTAGTTTGATCGCTGTTTAGGGAGGCCGCGTAAATTTGTACGAGTCCCGTGCGCGTGCGTGATCAACCCGATATCCTATAGATCTTTTCAGCAGTGCTGGAGATCGCACGGGATAGTGGTGTGCGTGTGCGGATGGCTCTGCAAAGGCGCGTGGTTTCTCGCTTTCAGATCATTATGAATTGCAGTGCGTTCTGTATGGTCTTGTGAGCAATAGATAAGTTTTGTTGTTGAGAAAAACTCGACGACAAAATTATAAATTATTATCGGTCAATATGAATGTTGATTTATCTTGTCAAAAGAGGAATGCTAATGTTCAATTGACACTTGAATCCCGATTTAGATGGAAAAAGAGATGAAAAATCTTTTGATGAATGAGGAAGAAAACCAAGATGCACTGGTTGACTACGACAGTGATGACAGCGTGGTCACAGTGGTAGAGAGAGAAAGAGGTAGTGAGAAAACAATGAGTAAAGATAAAGGTAAGAGAGATTTTTTAAAACAAAACAAGAAAAATAATATACTTGTGTATTCAGAGATAGAGTAATTTAAAATTTCGTTTAGAAGAGAAAGAGAAAAAGAAGGAGACAGAAGCAAGAGGTGCAATCCCTAAAAGCAGCAAACCAAAAATCATAGAGAACGTAGATGTAACTAGAGAATGGGTAGAAAATCGTTCTGTTCTACCCATAGGAACAAAGATGCTATATGAAAAACAGGAACGAATGGTAACAAGAATGGAAAATGTAACGAGAATGTTAGACAAAGTTATGTCTAAAGCATCCTCAATGATGGAGAATATGGTGAAGGTCGCCCATGCGAATTTAGAGAAAGAGAGACTGAAGATTAGACGTTTAGAGGTAAATAAGCACAATACTCAAAGTACAGTAGAAAACAATATACAAACGGTTAAAGAATTAGAAGTAGAGTCTAAAAAGAAGAAGTTAGATGAAACAGTCTGTTCAGTTGAGAAAAGTAGAAGTTTAGAGACAATTAAGAGTGCTTTAGAGGTAGAATTAAACAGTCAAAGGCTGCATATTAGAAGAGAATATAAGCTGACGCAAAAATCCAACTTTGATCTTTGGATGGATTATTTAAAATCCGAGTTAATGAATAACGATTTATTAGATGTAATAGATTCAAATATTGAAAGTCCAGAAAATCTTTCCGAATTAAAAGTTGCTAAGAGAAAGAGTCTAGTTAGAGATATAATAATCAATCATTTAGATGAAAATTATCATAAAAGGATTTTACATGAAAAAGACCCGAAAGAAATTTTAAAGAAATTAAGAGGTTATAAAAAGAGTGAAATAAACGTTACTCATGCATCGGTACGAGCTAGACTTTATCAAATTAAAATGAGGAAAGACGAAAAAGTAAATGATTTTTGCGAACGCTTTGATTCAATAATTAGAGAATATGAATCATGTGAAGATGCGGTACCTCTCACAGAACAAGAAATTAGATCTGCATTTTATCAGGCTGTGTCAATTAATGTGCCGGAGCTGAGAAATGTAGATTTAATTAGAAGACAAACTAATCTTAAAGAAATGAACATAGATGAAATAAAATCTTTCATGATGCAGCTAGAGGCAGAGACTAATTGTAAGAGTGAAGTTAGAGAGAAATTAGAGAAACCAGAAATTAGAGTACAGAGGGCCACCGCAGAAGAGAACAAGCAAGTAAAGTGCTACAGATGTAATAAATTGGGCCATATGGCGAAGGACTGTCCACTAGCAGGAACAGAGGCATGGTTTTGCTACTACTGCCAGGAAATTAGAGAGCACAAGGGTGACAGCTGTCCTAATGCCGGGGTCCAGGCGAACAGATTTAGAGGAAAAAGGTATTTAAATAAAACCGTTAATAAAAATATAAAGAAAAAGGGTAGATTTGTGCAAAAAGGAACAAAAAGAGTAGATAACAAAGGGAAAGTAACCAAAATACAACCAGCCAAGAAAACTGTACCATCGAAAACAGCAATTGAAGGAAAACCAAAAGAAGGTAAACTATGTATGGCTAAATTAATAGAAGATAGAGATAGTTCAAAAGAGTTAGTAAATTTCATTGTAGACTCGGGTGCAACGGACCATATTGTAAATAAGAATATAATTTTGTCATATTTTGAAAAATGCAATAATAAAGTTATTAAATGCGCGAATAAGAATGAGCTTGCAGACATTTCAATAGATGGTAAAGGAGATCTTTTGTTAATAACGAATGAAAAAGAAAAGAGAGTCATTAAATTAACAAATGTAATTGCAACAAAGGAAGTATCTGAAAATCTATTATCTCTAAGAAAGTTGGCTGATGCAGGGTTCAGTATTTATTTAGATGATAAAGTATTTAAAGTTTACAATAAACTAACAAATAAAATAGTTTTTGAAGGAATTTATGAGAAACCAAATTGGATTATGCAATTTGAGGTCAAAAATAAAAATATAGAGGACAATGAAAATGTAGAATGTGCTGTGTACAGATGTAGAGCAGAAATTGTTTCACATAGTGAGCTTCCTGAACAATCGCAGGCAAACATACAGAGAAATGAGTTATCAATTTCGGAGGGAGAATTAGATGAAAGGGACAGTGTTGGCTCTGCGATTGGGAGGGAGAATGAAGAAGAGCTCACAAATGTGAACGAAAATATAGAAAACAATAATGCTGAACTCGATCAAGTCATTAAGTTAGAAGATATACAAACATTAGAGAATATAGAAGATATGTGTGAAAGCTCAGTAATTGAAAAAGTAAAGAAATTAGAGAAAATAAATGAGGCGATGTTATGGCATGTTAGATTAGGTCATACGTTCCCGAGCGCCCCCCATTTAGCGCAGGTAAGGACACCCGTGGAGTTTTAGTGGGTACAAATCCCACACTCCCCCCGTTCCTCTGCCAGGAGGGCGGGGGAGTCTTCCCCCTCACAACATCAGAGGGGGCCGCTGGGACACATACCGGGCTTCGGTCCAGGGAACCCAGCGGTCGAAGATTTAAAAAAAAAGGTCATGCGTCGTTAAACTATTTAAGACAGCTACAAAAAATAGAAAAGAGATTAGAGAAAGTTAAGTTCGATAACTCCATATTAGAGTGTGAAGTCTGTATAATGGCAAAGATGGCAAAATTGCCGTTTAAAGAAAACAGAAATAGAGCACAGAGACCACTACAGGTGATACATACGGATATCATGGGTCCAATAAAACCTACATCTTATCCAGGACGTAAGAGGTTTATAATAACCTTTATAGACGATTATTCTAGATTAGCGAAAGCTTACTCCTTGAAGACAAAAGATGAATCGGGAGAGGCTCTAGAGAAATACCTAATATCCGCCAGAAATCTACTAGGAAAAGAAGAAAAGCTATGCTATGTGAAGTTGTGACCGGACACGGCCGTTTGAGAGTGTGGGAGTCGCGTAATCACTTCCAAAATCACGGTCGCCACTCGGTTTGACCTATAACTACCGAGAAGGTGTGCTCGAGATATAATCTCTAATATAAGATAGGGTAATTTCTCCCCTCTGTTGCAGGTGTGTGTCCCCGATGGACCATCACCGTCGCTGCCGCTTCCCCGGATCCTCGCTTCACCGCATACCAGGTAGCTGCTCACTGATGCCGGGTCCCCTGGATCCTCGCGTCACCGCTTACCAAGTTACCGCTCGCATATATTAATTATTAACGTTTATTAAATATCCGCTTTGTGTTGTAGGTGGATGCCCCGTGGACCATCACCGTCGCTGCGCTCTCCGTATAGGATATCCGCTGGCCTCGTTTACTAACTATACTAATTTATTTTCTTCTGTTTCAGGTTCCTGCCCAGGATGGATCGTCGCCGAAGATGAACTTCCCCGGAGTCTCGCATCACCAAGGAGTCAATGGACAACGTTGTAGCACCGCCGTGGGACAAGGTGAGTAGAAGGTAAGTACGTTAAAGTAATCTTGAGACACGACTTTCACTAAAGACGAACTATTTATTATAAACTGTTAATTACTTGTAATTGTTACAATGTTTCAGTTCACGCACGCAATGTGTCGTTTACAGATGGTGGCTCTTCACCGCTCGCTATTGTTGAACGAGAAATTTAACGCGCAATCACGCGGGAGTTACCGGTTGTTATATACAGTATGCGTAGAACGTCCGCACGCTACGACTGTATCCGATAGACTGCCAAGAGCAACGTTGCTCGCTGTGGCTCCCTACCACTCAATCTATCCCCACTCATGGGTTGTTATTCCCAATTTTGCGATCACGCCACGCTGACGTCATTGGTTTTTGCATGTTTTCGCACATGCCGACACGCTGTTTTCGCATGGGGGACGCGTGTGTGCCCCGTAACTCCTAACGTGGGGCCCCGATATGGAAATTTCCGCCGCCGGTACGTCGTTTGGGGACTCCCCAGACGGCACCGCTGCACCAGGTTTCCGTTTTTCGCAATCTTGGCCGGAGGTTGACGCCGACCTGTGCGCACCCTCTCGGGGATGCTTATTAGTCGGCTGGCAGTCGACTTTCTCGGAGAAGTTGCCCGTGGATGTTTCTGGTGCCCCAATGTTGACGCCGACCTATGCGCAGCCTCCTTGGGATGCCCCTCGATAAGTTGGCACCCGACTTCCAGGCGGAAATTGGCTAGATCGATTTCGAGACATCCAATTTTGACGCCGACCCCCTAGGCCCGTGTCCTAGGTCCCTGAGAGGACGTCCCCGCAGTCAGTTCCCGGAGATGATCCCTACGTAGCTACTTAGCTAACGCGCTATCCTATTTTGACGCCGACCCGACTGGGACGTGTACCAGGTCCCCCGCGACGCGTCTCTACCATTGGATCTCCGATATCGGTTCTGATTTTCGAACGCGTAACCTGACATTGTCGCCAACCTACTACACGCGTGTACCAGGTCTCGAATACCATGTTACGAGACCTAGTTCCTGAAGAAGACGCCCGCTTAGCTACTTAGTGAACGCGTTGACGGACTTTGACGCGGACCCGATAGGGATGTGTACCAGGTCCCTTGCAACGCGCCTGCACTATCGCACTTTCGCTATTGATCCTCGTTTTCGAACGCGTCGTCGGAGATCGTCGCCGACCCGCTAGGCGTATGTACCAGGTCCACCATAGCGCGTTTCAGTCATATGTTCCCGGAGAAAACATCCAGGTGTCTACTTAGCGAACGCGTTGTGGTATCTCAACGCCAATTTGTCTAGAGTGGGTACTAGGTCCCCGCCTCTGACCTCGCGTGAGTTTATACTGGAGATTGTGTGTGGCTCATGCCTGTTCGCGCGAATACCTCGCCCGATTCTCGCGCGGCAAAATAAATATAAACACCCGCGTAGGTGAGCCGAAAATAAACAAAAATACTGAATTGGGCGGAAATGGAAACCAACGTAACTAATTGTAACCTATGATTAATATAACGGACCGCTGTCCGTGCCCGGTGGGCGTGTACTTAACTCTAATGTACTTAAACTGAGAAAATGACCGATTATGCATAAGGAAAATAAAAAACTAAATTCTTACGGCAATTTTGCCAACAAAACATATCAATATACTTGCGCCCCGCTGGCGCTTCGCGTACGCTCGCCTCGCCTATGTCGCTGCTCCCTACGCGGCCCGGGGTTGGTCCAAGTCGGAGAGGCCCTCGCTGTCCGGGCTCTCAAAATCGTCGGACGGCTGTCCGACCTCGCCCCCCGGAATTGGCACCCAGATCACCGGTTCTGCAACTGGGATCTCCGGGCTGGACGACTCCCTGGCCAGACCCGTGCGTCGCTCGGGCGTCGGCTCCGTGCTCCGCGGGATCACCGGCATGTCCCGGGGTCGCCCGTTGGACTCTGTCGCCCGGGAGTAGTCCGCTGCTGTCGTCTCCGCTGGTACCACCACGCGCTCAAGTACAACCCGTGGCGATCTCCGGATTAGTGCTCGCGCCTGGGAAGCGGGCGGTCGCATACTCCCCGTCAATTCGCGTTTGGGAGAGCCTTCCAATTGCGGATTATTTTCACCCTTGGCTTTGCGGCTCGCACGCTTCTCTCGCCTTCGGCGCCGCTCATGTTCCTTACGACGCTCCGCCCTTCTCCTTTTGTGCCGCGCGTCGCGCTTCGTCTCTCGCGCCACCCTTTCCTCCTTTTGCTGCAGGTCGCGGTTCCGGACGTTGGCGACTTTCGCCGCCTTCCTCTCGCTCACCCCTACCGCCTTTTGACTGGGTGTTCTGGCGGCGCCCTCCGTTGGATAGCCCGCTCGAATATTGTCTTGGGCCTCCTGCTTTGCCCCTGTGTCCGCCCCCGGTGTCTTGGCTGCGTCCTCAGCCCGCGGGGGGAACTCATATTTCGCCCTCTTGCCCTCGGGCTCCGTTGGTTGACGTACGGTGTTTATCTCGATACTGCCTGGCGCCATCCCCATCTGCTCCTCGTCGGTGGAACTTGATGTGGACTCTGCCGGTCGTGTCAGTAATTCGCGGCACGCCGCGATGTCCTTGCCCATGTACCGAGGTGTACGGCACCTGCTCGGAGTCCTTATCACGGTCTCGGCCTCCGAAACTGGCTCCGCCATGATCGTGTAGATCCCTGGTGTCGTCGTGCGCTGAGGTCGGACCTCCGCGTTGATTCGCAGGTCCACCGGGCTCGTCACGCCAGGTTCCCGGATCGTCTCGGCTTCCACCTCCATTGGACTCGGCGGTTTGGCCTTTCCCCGCGGCGCGTCATCGTCTATCGCCGTCGTCGGCCCGACCGTCGCGCCCTCCGGTGACTCGTCCGCGTCCATGGCCTCCATCGGCGCGTTTATCACGCCCTCCTGCAGTTCGCCGTCGACCCCCTCCACCGTCGGAGCATCCACCGCACCTTCCTGCGGTCCTGGCTGCCTCTTTTCCTGCGATTGCTCCTCGACATCCGCGTCCACGTCTGCGACACCGGTCATCGGCTCCTCCGGTGCACCGCCGCCATCAGGTTGCTCGCGCATTTCAGACGGCTGGGCCGCCGCCTCCGGCTCTGCGTTGACTCGCCGTGCCGGCGTGATGAGGATTCCCATCTCCCCCGCGGCGACGTCCATCCGCAATCGGAACGGTCGTCGGGGAGCATTATCCGGCCATCCGACGGATGTCAACACCGTCACCGTCGCCGAGCTTCCCTCGTTCTCCGGGTCGGGGACCTGGAGATCGTGCACCACATGTACTTCGTGGTCACGCTCTGCCTCAGCAGCCTCGATCTGCCCGAGAATAGTGTTTATCCGGGCCCGCGATCGCGCCACCTGTTCCTCCGTCACCGTCGGTGTCGGCGGGAGAGTTTCCACGTACCGTTCCAGGATACGCACCGCCGTCTCTGTGTATTGCCTGCTAAGGCGATACCGCCGACGGTCCGCAATTCGTCGAACCCCCGCCTCTAACCGGTCCAACAGCTCGTCGTCCAGGATATCCTCCATTCCTGTAGAGCGTGGGCTCGGGTGCTCTCGCTGCTCATCGGCCATGTTGCCTCGATCTTGCCGGTCGATGGTCGACTGGCCCACCACCGCACAATGTTCTTCCACCTCACTGTCTCTAAGCCGTTTGATTATATCACTCGCTCTTATACCATACGATCCGCACTCGATGGCTGCCAACGCGCGACTGATCACCGAATCAGTCTCGGCCCACCCTCGACTCTGTTGTCGAACGCGACTCACACCAACACTTTGTGTTTTGTCGACTCGCACACGCGTAACGTTTCTTAGTCCGTGAATTACGGGCCTCGATCGCCTCGCGCTCACGTCCGGTGACTCACGCAACCCTGCCGTGCGACGGCTCGCCGGATTCGTCTCGCCGCGCTCCGGATATCGAACTCGCTCGCGAATCACGTTGACGTTTTGCGATTCCTCGGCACGTACTCTCGTGTCGCTCGACAGCACACGTCTAACGGATTCTGGTCGATCCGTGCTCCCGTATGTCACTTCGCGCGCCAACGACGTGTGACGGCTCTTTGGACTCGTCGCTTCGCGTTCTTCGCGCTGGTGGTACTCGCGGTTCGCGTTTTCCCGGCACGATGTCTCGGCTCGCGCGCTTGGGTCGTTCGCCGGCTCACGATTCACGGGCTTCGGCGAATGCTTTTTCTTTCTCGTCTCTTTCGTCGATCTCGCGGTCGACTCCCCGTCATTCGTCGTTGTAACGGGCTCCCCGTCAGATTGGATTTTCTCATCTGACATCTTCGTTATCACGCAGCACTCTTTATCGCTCGCGTTGGAGATATCGCTTACATCCCCGTCATCCTCCTCCGCTATACTCGTATCTCCCTTTGCCGTAATCGCCGCAAGTTTTCTCCCGCGGTCGTCACGACGTGGCTTCTCTTCTTTCTCCTTTTGCACTCCTTTGGTGATTATCTCCTTTTTGGGATAATTGTCTTTATCCCTAGTATAACGGGTAACTTTCGCCTTCCCCTGGCTGTCATCGCTATCTGGCTCCTCGACGATGTCCACTCTTCCTCTCTGCTTCATCGCGGGTGAGTCCGCCTTTCGCCAGCTGGTCGACTTCGTTTGCGGCGAGGTCCTCGTCGCGTCGCGTCTGGCGAAATTGTCTTGGCGTCCATCGGTCCTCGCGTATGGATTCCGGTTGGTGGATCGATCTGGGCCATATTCTAAGCGATTTGTCGGCTTGTCCGCCGCCTTGCGCGCATCCGTGCGCATCCTCCTGGTTTCCCTCTCATTCTCGAGGGTGTCCAGCATGCTTATCATCTCGTTCACGTTTCGCACTATTGAGGGCCGTAGTTCACGCGCGATGTCACCGTCGAAGTGTTCCCTCAATGTCTGGACGACTTCCTCATCGGTCATCGGCGGAATCAACGTTTTGGCTTGCCTCGCCAGATCTAGTGCATACTCCGTCATCGATGCCTCTCCCGGCTTGTATCTGCCGAAATATACTTGTTGTCTGAAGCGCATTTGCGCTTGGCAGCCCCAAAAGTGCTGCTTGAACTTATCTTTGATATCAAAGATATCCTCCGCGTATTGAAGTTCGTGCCACTGGCTGGCCGCTCCCTTCATACACTTCCCAAAGTAGAAGAGTTGCTCCTCTTCCGATACGCCTTCATATCTCGCAAGATTCTCGAATTTCTCGAGGAATCTTATTGGATTCTGCTTATCCGACTTGCCCTTATATGACAGCTCGTCAAAGGGACTTTTGATCCAGCCTCCTCTCGGCAATCGAGCTTGTAATGAGACCATTTCCGTGTGCTTGTTTTCTTCCACGTTCACGCCGCTATACGCGCGCTCGCCCGTTTGTTGTGCGGCACTCCGGCCCGCCGGACCGCGCTCCGTATTTGGTAGTGCGACGCTATTACGCGTAGCCTGCACCGTCCGCATCTCTTCTAGCTCGGCCGTTAAATGTTGGATCTGCAACAGCAGCCGCTGCTCGTTTTCCGTAATGTTGTCCATCGTCCTCTCTCTGCTGAGATTGATGGCTTCTGTGTGGTCGGTCTCCGCATTCACGGTTGGTAGCTCCAACTCGTGGAACTCTGGATCCTCCGTATGCTCCTCTCGATCGTCCCGCTCGTCCGGCACTGATCCTTGCGATCTTGTGTGGATTCTCGGCGGTGTTCGACCTACCGTCGCCATGCGCCCTGATCTGACGCACGTCGTTCGTCCTCTGGCTCTCGCCTTCGGACCTATAATTGCCGTTGACGGTTACACCGTTGGAAACTCGAGTTCGCCCTCGCCCGTCCGTACGAGGTTTCAACGCGTTTGTGAAGGTCGCGTGCGCGCGCGCTGCGACCTCGCGTTCGTCGTCGCACGTTGTATTGACGTCTCGGTACGTCGTCTCGGTCTCTCGGATGTCCGCACTTGGCTCGCGATGCACTCCGGCACGCGTCGTACGACCCGCACTTACTGCTGTGTCGCACTAACCGCTACGTGTGGTGACGCCTGTCACTTTACACTCGCGTATTCCTCTGTGCTGTACGCACTGGTTGTGTAATCGCACTGATTACGGTTGGTTGTGACCCGTGTCACGATGCATTTATGCATCCGGTGTGCTTCCCGCACTTGTTGCTTTATCGCACTGATAGCTATCGGACGTGTCCTATGTCGCGCACTACGCGTTCGGACGCTTTTCGTACGAATGGTTGTACCGCCTCGGCTGTGTGTCGCCGCACGATTTCGCACTTTTCGCGCACGTTGTTACAACACGTGTCGGACTTTGATTCACGGTCGCGATAGGTTCTCTATTGGCTTTGTGTGTGCCGTATTCCACGCGCACTTGTATTCGACGAATGTTCACTACGCACTGCAGACACGGTATACGTGTCCTGTCACGGTCGCCATATTTGAAGATATTTTTGAGTATCCGTGCTGTTCTCGACGGCCTCCTCCTGTCACTAGGATGCCACAGCACGAAGCTCAGGGAATCCTCAGCCCCGCAGGTTCTTCTACACGTGTGTGTCGGTCCGCAGTTGCGCAGCTCGCGTATCTCGCACCTCTATCACTGTGACCGGACACGGCCGCTTGAGAGTGTGGGAGTCGCGTAATCACTTCCAAAATCACGGTCGCCACTCGGTTTGACCTATAACTACCGAGAAGGTGTGCTCGAGATATAATCTCTGATATAAGATAGGGTAATTTCTCCCCTCTGTTGCAGGTGTGTGTCCCCGATGGACCATCACCGTCGCTGCCGCTTCCCCGGATCCTCGCTTCACCGCATACCAGGTAGCTGCTCACTGATGCCGGGTCCCCTGGATCCTCGCGTCACCGCATACCAAGTTACCGCTCGCATATATTAATTATTAACGTTTATTAAATATCCGCTTTGTGTTGTAGGTGGATGCCCCGTGGACCATCACCGTCGCTGCGCTCTCCGTATAGGATATCCGCTGGCCTCGTTTACTAACTATACTAATTTATTTTCTTCTGTTTCAGGTTCCTGCCCAGGATGGATCGTCGCCGAAGATGAACTTCCCCGGAGTCTCGCATCACCAAGGAGTCAATGGACAACGTTGTAGCACCGCCGTGGGACAAGGTGAGTAGAAGGTAAGTACGTTAAAGTAATCTTGAGACACGACTTTCACTAAAGACGAACTATTTATTATAAACTGTTAATTACTTGTAATTGTTACAATGTTTCAGTTCACGCACGCAATGTGTCGTTTACAGATGGTGGCTCTTCACCGCTCGCTATTGTTGAACGAGAAATTTAACGCGCAATCACGCGGGAGTTACCGGTTGTTATATACAGTATGCGTAGAACGTCCGCACGCTACGACTGTATCCGATAGACTGCCAAGAGCAACGTTGCTCGCTGTGGCTCCCTACCACTCAATCTATCCCCACTCATGGGTTGTTATTCCCAATTTTGCGATCACGCCACGCTGACGTCATTGGTTTTTGCATGTTTTCGCACATGCCGACACGCTGTTTTCGCATGGGGGACGCGTGTGTGCCCCGTAACTCCTAACGTGGGGCCCCGATATGGAAATTTCCGCCGCCGGTACGTCGTTTGGGGACTCCCCAGACGGCACCGCTGCACCAGGTTTCCGTTTTTCGCAATCTTGGCCGGAGGTTGACGCCGACCTGTGCGCACCCTCTCGGGGATGCTTATTAGTCGGCTGGCAGTCGACTTTCTCGGAGAAGTTGCCCGTGGATGTTTCTGGTGCCCCAATGTTGACGCCGACCTATGCGCAGCCTCCTTGGGATGCCCCTCGATAAGTTGGCACCCGACTTCCAGGCGGAAATTGGCTAGATCGATTTCGAGACATCCAATTTTGACGCCGACCCCCTAGGCCCGTGTCCTAGGTCCCTGAGAGGACGTCCCCGCAGTCAGTTCCCGGAGATGATCCCTACGTAGCTACTTAGCTAACGCGCTATCCTATTTTGACGCCGACCCGACTGGGACGTGTACCAGGTCCCCCGCGACGCGTCTCTACCATTGGATCTCCGATATCGGTTCCGATTTTCGAACGCGTAACCTGACATTGTCGCCAACCTACTACACGCGTGTACCAGGTCTCGAATACCATGTTACGAGACCTAGTTCCTGAAGAAGACGCCCGCTTAGCTACTTAGTGAACGCGTTGACGGACTTTGACGCGGACCCGATAGGGATGTGTACCAGGTCCCTTGCAACGCGCCTGCACTATCGCACTTTCGCTATTGATCCTCGTTTTCGAACGCGTCGTCGGAGATCGTCGCCGACCCGCTAGGCGTATGTACCAGGTCCACCATAGCGCGTTTCAGTCATATGTTCCCGGAGAAAACATCCAGGTGTCTACTTAGCGAACGCGTTGTGGTATCTCAACGCCAATTTGTCTAGAGTGGGTACTAGGTCCCCGCCTCTGACCTCGCGTGAGTTTATACTGGAGATTGTGTGTGGCTCATGCCTGTTCGCGCGAATACCTCGCCCGATTCTCGCGCGGCAAAATAAACATAAACACCCGCGTAGGTGAGCCGAAAATAAACAAAAATACTGAATTGGGCGGAAATGGAAACCAACGTAACTAATTGTAACCTATGATTAATATAACGGACCGCTGTCCGTGCCCGGTGGGCGTGTACTTAACTCTAATGTACTTAAACTGAGAAAATGACCGATTATGCATAAGGAAAATAAAAAACTAAATTCTTACGGCAATTTTGCCAACAAAACATATCAATATACTTGCGCCCCGCTGGCGCTTCGCGTACGCTCGCCTCGCCTATGTCGCTGCTCCCTACGCGGCCCGGGGTTGGTCCAAGTCGGAGAGGCCCTCGCTGTCCGGGCTCTCAAAATCGTCGGACGGCTGTCCGACCTCGCCCCCCGGAATTGGCACCCAGATCACCGGTTCTGCAACTGGGATCTCCGGGCTGGACGACTCCCTGGCCAGACCCGTGCGTCGCTCGGGCGTCGGCTCCGTGCTCCGCGGGATCACCGGCATGTCCCGGGGTCGCCCGTTGGACTCTGTCGCCCGGGAGTAGTCCGCTGCTGTCGTCTCCGCTGGTACCACCACGCGCTCAAGTACAACCCGTGGCGATCTCCGGATTAGTGCTCGCGCCTGGGAAGCGGGCGGTCGCAAAGTCAGATCAAGGCAAGGAATTGACGGGAGGTGCTTTTAAAGAGGTGTTAAAAAGAGAAAAGATAGAAGCTATATATGCACCACCGTACACTCTGGAACATAATGGAGTTGCAGTAAGGTTCAACAGAACGATGCAAGAGAAAGTAAGAACATATATGTTCGACTCGGGATTACCAAAGAGCATGTGGGAGTTGGCAGTTGACGCTGCTGTGCATGCGTACAACAGATCTCCACATAAGACTATAGAGTACGAGATCCCGTTGAAGAAGTTCTCATCAGAAACAAGTTGTCATTTCGAGCAAATAAAGAGATTTGGATGCATTGGATATGCAAGAGTACCAAAGCCTACGTCGAAATTTGACAAGAGAGCTATTAGAGGTGTGTTGGTAGGATATACTGACACTGGATATATACTCTGGCATCCAAGCACACGAAAATTTATAGAGTCCCGACACATTAGATTTAATGAAAAGGTAACATATAAAAATGTATATCAAAACAGTCAAACAGAAGAAGAAAAAGACTCAGATAAAAATTGGATGAAAGAATTCGTAGAGGATGAGGAGAAAGGAGAACAAAAACTAGAGATTCCTGAGAAAAGGAAAAGAGGTAGACCGAGAAAACAACACAACTAGACGAACAGAAGCAGAAAGTCGCACGAAAAGAAAGTGAAACTCCAATGACTAGAAGTAAAACTAAAAGAAAACTAGAAGATAATGGAGACACTGATGTGCGGAGAATAATAGAAGATGTTAGCTTTGCTAATTATACTAACGTGAAAAATATTCAACGAAATATAGAGAATGAAGATGAATTACATCAATGTCTTGTGGCATCGTTAAATAGAGAGCCTGTTACTTATGAAGAAGCTATATCAAGTAACGAAAGAGAGAATTGGAAAGTTGCAGTCAAAGAGGAACTTGAATCTATGTATGCTAATCAAGTGTGGAAACTTGTCGATAGACCATTAGAGAAATTAGATGGAAGACGACCTAATATAATAGATTCAAAATGGGTATTTAGAAGAAAATTAGAGGCAAATGGATCTACCAGATTCAAAGCAAGACTTGTGATCAGAGGTTGTAAAGATAGAAACGTGTATGATTTAAAAGAGACATATGCACCCGTTTCAAGACTGTCACTGGTTAGATCTATATTGGCAATAATAAATAAGTATAAACTATACGCTAGTCAGCTAGATGTTAAGACAGCATTTTTAAATGGAGTTCTGGAAGAAAAAGATGAAATATATATGGAAATTCCAGAGGGAGTAGAAGTGGATGAAAACACCAAGAAGACTAAGGTGTGTAAATTAAATAGAGCTTTATACGGATTGAAGATAAGTCCGAAAAGATGGAATAAGAGATTTTCAGAAGAGGCTAAGAAACTTGGATTAGAGAACGACCTACATGAGCCATGCCTGTTCACGTGGAGGAAAGAAGGCAAAATAGTGATTGTATTGCTTTACGTAGATGATATGTTGGTTGCAAGTAATGATCAGAAGAAATTAGAAGAAATCAAAAAGAAGTTGAGTGAAACATTTGAGACGAAGGATCTTGGGGAACCAAAGAGCTTTCTGGGAATAACAATAGAGCGGAACAAAGAAGAAAGTTATATGTATATTCATCAGACGCGATATACTGAGAGCGTATTAGAAAAGTTTCATATGAATGAATGCAAGCCTCAGAACACTCCTATGGTCACCAGAAAAGTGAGCAATAAAAACAGAAAGAGTAAATTAGAAGAAACGAGTATTGGAGAAGAAATTAAAAGAGTACCCTATAGAGAAGCTATAGGAAGCCTAATGTATCTAGCGAATGCTACACGACCTGATATAGCTTTTGCAGTGAACTAATTAGCAAGAAGACAATTAGAGCCCACAGAAGAAGACTGGCAAGATGTAAAAAGAGTCTTCAGATATCTTAGAGGAACTGCGAATAGAGGATTAATATTTAAAGGTAAAATAGATGAGTTAGAGTCGCTGACAGACGCTAGTTTCAGAGATTGCATTGATTCTACATCCACTGGAGGATATATAATCAAATTATTTGGAGATGTGATAGCATGGAGAAGTCATAAACAGACTTATGTCACACTTTCTACCTGTCAAGCAGAATATCTAGCAATGAGTGAGGCCTGTCAAGAAGTAATCTCATTAGACAAGTCGCTCAGATATGTTGTTGGAAGAACGTTCTTGCCTGCAACAATCTGGTGTGATAACAGAGCAGCAGGAAACTGCACTAAGAAAGATGGAAGTCACAAACTTAAAATGTTTGATGACAACTTAGAAGAAATAAAGAAAAACTTAGAAGAGAGAGAAGAAACTGGAAACAGAAAACATATGGCTGACACTCATGGAGACTTTATCAAGCAGTGTGTTGATCAAGGTAAGGTGGAAGTCGAATGGATTGAGACCAAAGAAAACTTGGCAGACATTATGACAAAACCTTTGCCTTTAGAAGCATTTGCATATCTAAGAGATAAGATAATGAATGTAGAGTTTGAACAAAATTAGAGATCAATTTTACTCGATAACTGAGTTTTGATATGTTTTAGATAAAGAAGAAAACTAGATGAGGAACACGGATCGCTCGCACAAAGGGAGGGAGTATGAGGAGCTGGGCTTTGAACGAGCGATGTGCTCCCGCCTCTAGAGAGGGCAGCTCCCGCGTGGCGTGCGCCTCGGGGCGCCACGCAGACGAGCGGTCGTTGTCGTACTCAGACGTGTTTCGTTCGCTGACGTGATCGGTCGTCCGAGAGTGTGATATATATATATACATATATATAAAATAAAGTATCTAGAGTATTATAGAACTCGAACAGTTTATTTGCTGCCCACCTCGCCGTATCTTATAACGTTCCAGAGAATACCATCCAATACTTACAAGATATGTTTATGAAAGAAAGTTAATATGAATAAAACATGTTCAAATACGTGCAAATTTCTTTTTTATTTAATGATTACCATATAATTACTTAAATTATATTTAGTAAGTGTATTCCGATTGCTTTCAATATATAACAACTAACACAATGCAATATTTACGCGTACAATCCAATCTAACGCATGCATATGTTAGAAAAGGCATTTTTAGACACAGTACAGCACATTTCATTTTACGTAAAGCAGAATCTATAATTGTATTGTTCTAAATAAGTTTACAATTTTTTTCACATAACAAGGTTCATCGTTATTATAACCTTCAAATCTTTTAAGACATTTTGACATTTTACTACTCTTTTTATATAATAAAGAACGACAATTTCCAAATTTTTTTTGCATGTGCAGAAAATGTTTTGAATAAATATTTTTACTTGCAAATCTCACGGAGGAGACGTATGAAAAACAGTTCTTTTTTTGGTTAACTTTATTCTATAATGTAATAAAATATACATTGAATATTTACCGATGAAAAGTCACATCTTCCTCCATACCAAGTTCTTTCTTACAGATACAGCATATTTGTACCATTATTTCCTCTTACTTGAATTGTCGCATCAGCTGAATTTCTGTGTGCACGTCAATGCACCTTCCCCTCCAACTGCCTTTCATCTACTGATGAGCAATGTGTGCGTTTTACCCATCCCTATTCCCTACTAGTCCCCACTAGTCTAGTCGTCTATCCCCACCAAGCGATGAGAAGAAAGAGAGAGGACCACGACCACGGCTACGTCTGCACCGTCGATCTTCGAACGCGTGCTCTCACGGCAGGAGTCGGTCTATATAAGTCTATGGTTGCAACTCATCGATGAGGTTACGATAACTGTCACGACGAGCATTACGATCGTCGTAAAGGAGCTTACGACGATCACAATCAATTATTATCGATAATTGGATAGTCGGTTAAAATTACATGGTAAGTTTTTAATAAATAGAATTACCGTATTCGTATAATATTTGTAGTAATATTTCTGTAATTATATAATCAATATGACGCATATAGATTTAGATAGATTTAGATTTCTAATTGTGTGTATGACAGATACTATATGGTCATAAGTATGTGAAAAAGACTATGTTATAAATATAAATACTACAAAAAGGCGTGATATCCGTACAAAATTACCTTTTACAAAAAGGTGAAAAAAAGGCGCCAAGTACACGCGTGGTGTATTTATCTTGAAAAACCTATATCCTTGTACCTCGAAAAAACCCAAGTAGTAGTATATTTATTACAAAAAATTGAGTTATCTTATTTAATCTAAGTAATTATCTATCACAAAAGAAAAAGAAATAATCTTTAAATTGCGCCAATTAAATATATACTATCTCGAAAAATAACTATTGTACTTTTAAATAATTAAACCCAAGAGGTATTATTTTTATATAAAAAAGAAGAAATAAAATCCAAGTATGTATCTATATGTATTTCTATTGAAGTGAAAAAATTAATATAAAATGGGAAAAGTTTTAGTTAAAAAAACTTGGCGCTGCTAAATTTTGAAATATTTGAAAGTAATAAATAACTAATTTAAAATATTAAATTAATAATTACAATGTTAATGTAGAAATACTTTCACACATTAATTTAAAGTACTTTTTCCATTTATAGAAATTGTTTCATAAATATATATTATTTTGTTTAGCAGCGCCAAGTTTTTTTAACTAAAATTTTTCACATTTTATATTAATTTTTTCTCCTTAATAGAAATACATATAGATACATACTTGGATTTTATTTCTTCTTTTTTTTATAAAAATAATACCCCTTGGGTTTAATTATTTAAAAGTACAATAGTTATTTTTCGAGATAATATATATTTAATTGGCGCAATTTAAAGATCATTTCTTTTTCTTTTGTAGATAGATAGATAGATAGATAAATGCGTACTTTATTACCCCAAGGGGTCTCAAAGGGCGTTTTTAAAGGGACGTACTCAACCCTGTACATTCATATCTATTGTTTTTCATCCCTAGCCATTTGCGACCTTACATTTTATACGGCAACACAATCAAAATCATAATCTAAATCAAATCAAACTCAAAAACAAAATCAAAATCGAAAACAAAAAACTAAATCAAAAACAAAATCAAAATCTTAACAAAACATAATCGGAGCCGAATCCATAACATGATCGGACTTCCTTCTTATTCGGTTTTCGATTTACCTCCCCTCTTGGCTTCCTCGTCCTCGTCTGACTCCATCAGCAAGCTCTCCTCCAGCTTGCTTGCTATCTCCTCCTCCACGGACTTTCTTGAATTCCCGCCATCCTCCTCCCTTCTCTTCTTTCTCCTTTTCTTCTCCTCTCCTTCTCTGAGTCTCCTCTCTATCGACTTGTCCTCGTCCAACTTTACTTTCATCTTGCTCCCTATCCTCCCCCTCGCGTCCAACACCCTCCATTTATCCTCCTCACTTCCCAGCCTCACCAGAATCGTCAGCCATTCTCCTCTCATCCCTATCACGCTCACCTCCTTCATTTCGACCCTAACCCTCAATCTTTCTATGAGCAGCTGTCGCACTTTTTCCCGGTTTGTTCCCTTTCCTGTCCATCTACTCTTCTCCACCCTTAATATTACGTTCTTCCTCCTTCTTTCGTCCTCATTCCTCTCCTCTTCATCGGACCACCATCTCCTTTCCTTCCGTCTACCCATGCCCTCCTCGCCATCGTCCCTCTTCCTTTTCTCTGTGCCTTGCTCCAGCCTGCGTACCTTTCCCCTAAGGTTCTCAATCTCTTCCCTCTGATCCTTTAACTCTTCCTTTAGCCCTCTTATCATCTCCCCCGCTTGCTCCCTTATCCAATGCTTCTCCAATGTTTCCTTCTCCACTATCACCTTCGCTTTGCATTCCATTTTCCTCCGTCCGTGATCCACCTCTCGCCAACTTAACCTGTAATTAAAAGGTTATATCTTATTTTCCCAAGCGCTCTCCTTTCCATTTTCCTCGCCGCCCCGCCTCATCTCCTCTATCGCCTTCATCCATTCTTCCCCCTCTCCCTTTTCGCCTAAAATATTCTCTACCACATCCCTCCAGCTCTCTCCATCCCGGCTAACCCATTTTGTACATCTTTCCCAGACATGCTCCCAAGTTTCCTCCTCCCTCTCACATATCCTGCACTTTCTGTCGTCTTCCTCCCCCCAGTATCCTTCCTTAATTTCATTGCCCAGTCTGAACCTTGCGATTCTACTCCATCTTTTTTCCTCCCATCCCTTCTTTAGATAATCCGGTATCCCGTCCTTCCTTATAATCCTATACCACCTATTGTATTTCGATCCCATGATCTTTTCCATATCCTCCTGTCTTTGCTTTAATCTCTCCCTATTTTCCAATACTTCCTCATCCAGCTCCTCCTCCCCTCCCACCTTTACCCCGATCCCTTCCAAATACTCTTTTCTCTCCATCTCCCATTTGCCTATTACCCTTCCCTTCTTCCATCTCTCCTTCACCTCCAACAAGCATTTCCTCGCTATCTCTCCCCCCCTGCCCTCTTCCAGCTTCCTTTCAAACCTCAACGCTCTCTTGCTAGCTCTGGCTCTCATTTTCTTTCTTTCCACCTCATCTCTAACCATGTATCCTGGCGTCCTCCAATTCAGTCCAAAAACCCATCTGAGATATCTCTCGTGCATCCCTTCCACCTCCCTCCTTTCCCTCCATCCCCAAATTTCGGCCCCGTATCCCATTACCGTCCATATCAGGGTATCGTATAGCCAGATCCTCCTTTTCCAGTCTTTTTTCCACATCCTCTTTCCTATCCCCCATACCTCTCTCATTGCTTTGGCCGTCTTCCTTCTTCTCTCTTTAATGTGCGCCTCCTGACCTCCGTTTTCCTTCAATGTATACCCCAGGTATTTGAACTCTTTAACTTCTTCCAACCTCTTTCCTTTCCATCTCCAGTCGTACTGCTTCTTTCTCCCTTCTCCCTTTCTGAATCTCATTATTTTTGTCTTCTCTATACTCAGCGTTAGTCCCTTCATGTCTAAATACCTCTCTAGTCTGCTTATCATAGATCTCATGTCTTGTTCCTCTTCCGCTAGTATTGCTATGTCATCTGTATACATTAGCGTGTATATCCTCTCTCCTCCTAATACCCCCCCATCCTATACCTATACCCCCCTATCCCCCTTTCTTCATGAAGTCCTCTATATCTGCAATTAACAAATTAAACAGTATCGGGCTTAACGGGCATCCTTGTCTTAATCCCTTTGCCGTCCAGAATGCATCTCCTCTTTCTTCTCCCCTTCTAACGCTGCTTTTGGTTTCTCTTAACACTTCCTCCACCCTATCTATCAGCCCTTGACTCGTACCTCTCTCCTTCATTGCCTTAATTAAGACTCCCTTGTCTACTGAGTCAAACGCCGCCTTCAAGTCCACAAATAAAACTGTCATCTTCCCTTTCTCTCTTCCCAGCGGTCTGTTTATCAGGTAGTTCAGTGCAAATATTTGATCCATTGTCCCCATTCCTTTCCTGAATCCCGCTTGGTTGTCTGGGATCAAGTTCTTCGATTCTATCTCTCTCCTTATCCTTTCCGCCAAGACCGCCGTGTATAACTTGTACATCGATGACATGATCGTTATCCCTCTGTAGTCCTTCACCTCTCGTCCTTCTCCCTTCTTCACTATTGGTATTATCTCCCCTTCCTTCCAATTTTCCGGCCAGCCTTCCCCCCTCCACACTCTTTTACAAATCTCCCATATCCATCTCACCACCTCTTCTCCCCCAAATTTCCATACCTCATTCGGAATCCCGTCCATGCCTATTGTCTTCCCTGTTTTCAGTTTCTTCTTACATTCCTTACCTCTTCCAGTTCTATCTCTTCCTCTTCATGTCTGATCCCTCCTCCTACCCCTTTCACAACCCTGCTCCCCATCCCCCCCATTAATTCCATGAAGTACTCTTTCCATTCCTCCATCTTTATCTCTTCGTTTGCTCTCCTTCTTCTTTTCCTTACTCTGCCTATCAGCTCCCATAACTTTCCTTCCGTTTTCGCTTCCCCTATTTCTCTTGTCAACCTATCCTTTTCCTCTTCCTTCTTTCTCCTGCACAATTCTCTGTACTCCCTCCTACCTCCTCTATATTTTTCCGCCTCCCCCTTTCCTTTCCTCCATTTTCTTAATTCCTTCCTGACCTCTCTTCCTCTCCTTGCATTCTATGTCCCACCACCCTCGATTGGTCTCGTTCGCTCTCTTTCCCTTCTCTTTTTCGTTCTCCTCTAATACAACCCTTATCCTCGCCATCTTTTCGTCTATCTTCAGCTCTTTATCCCCTCCAATTTTCCCTAGCCTCTCGCTGAATTGCGTTCTTCCTTCTTCGTTCCATATCCCTCTTCTTCTTATCTTTTCCACCTCTTTCCTTCTCTGTTTTCTCTTGGTGTTGCCTCTTATCCATAGTATTAAAGGGTGATGGTCTGAGTCTACCCCTTATCCCCTACTTCTAATCTTTCCACTTTTCCTTTAATGTCCTCATCTCCTAAAATGTAGTCTATAACCATTTCACCTCTTCCTCCTGTGTATGTGTATTCTCCTTCCTCATCTCCTTTTATGCCTCCGTTTAAGATCATCCATCCTCTTTCCTCTATAAACTCTAGAAGTGTCCTGCCATCTCTATTCACCTTCTTATCCTTCGATTTTCTCTCTCTTTCTATCCCTCTTCCCTCGATTTCCTCCTCCCATCCTCCCTCCTCTCCCGTTCTAGCGTTAAAATCACCGCCTATTATAGTCTTAACTCCTATCTCTCCCTCTTCCATGCATTCTTTCAAGCCTTCCAGCTTCTTCTCCATATCTTTGTTTACATATACTCCTATTATTCTCCAGGTTTCTTCTCCCACTTTTATCTTAACCTCCATTTTTCCTTCTTCTTCTTCCATTCTTCTTCCCTCCTTTATCTCTCCTAACCCACTTCTTATTCCTATTAACATGCCTCCACATGCCCTACCTTTCTTATTTCTTCTGTTCGCTATCTGTACCCTCCAGTTGAATTCTTTTGGTAACCTTTCTTTTACCCTCTCCCATCCTTTCCCATCCAGCCATGTCTCCATCATAATAATTACATCCCACTCTCTTAACTCTTCCCAAAAATCCTTGTCTTTATTTATTATGCCTGCTACGTTCCAGAAGACCATCTTCCATGTTTTCTCCCCTTCACAGTCCCCTCCTACCCTTTCCTCTTCCTCTTTCTCTTCCCCTCTACCGTTCCCTCCTGTGGTTCCCTCTCTCTCCTCCCCCGTGCTTCCCCCTTCCTCCCTGAACTCATATGCCGGGCACTGTCTTTCCTCTGCTTTCTTTCCCCCTTCCCGTTTCCCCTCCTATGTTCCCTCCCTCCTTCTCCTGTTTTTCTTGCCTTCCACTCCTTCGACCTTTTTCTTTTTCTTACTCCCTACGAAAGTCCTTCCTCTCCTCTAACCTTCCCCTACTCTCGTTCCACCTCCATTCCTTGTTGTCCTCCCAAATCTTTTGATAGCCAACTGTGACTCTTTTTCCTTCCCCTCTCTTCTCTCTTGCTATCTTTCTTATCTCTACTTGTATCCGTCTTTCCTCTTTGGTGAGATCGTCATCCAGAAAGCATTCGTATTTCCTTCCCAGTTCCTTCTTTTTCTTCATTATTTCTCTCTTTGACTCCCAGCTTTTGCACCTCAACAACCTCCATTTATTATCCCCATATCCTAGTTCTTGTGTTTCCTCTATACTCCCTACTATTTTCTTTACTTCTTTTATTAATCCTTCGAGTCTCTCCTTCCTTTCACCGTTATTTCCTATCTTCTCCTCTTTTACGATTATATTATATTTTCTCCTTCTTCTCTCTGCCATCTCCATATTTCTTTCTATCTCTTTCATTTTCCTCAGTAATTCCCCATCTTCACTCTCCTCTGCGCCCTTCACCTCAATCTTCTCTATCTTGTCCTCAATCTTCTTTACCTTTTCTTCTAACTCGTCTCTCTGCTTCTCCCATATTTCCTCACTCCTCTTCAATTCCTCTCTTAATCCCCTAATCTCGTTTTTTATTTCCTCTTTATCTTTTTTCCTTTCCTCTATATCTTTTTTCCTTTCTTTCTCCTATTCCTCCATTTTCCTTAATATTTCCTTAAGCATCTCTTTTGCCGCCATATTTCCTTTTTTCTCTTCCTCTTTCTTAATCTTCGTCGGTGGTGATCTTATGGTCCTCCTTGTTTCCCTGAATTTTTCTAGAATTTCTTTCTCCGCCCTATCCGCTTCCGTGTCTACCCCTTCTCTTTTTCTTTTCTGTAAGAACTCTTTTACCGATCCTAGACTACTGGTTCTAACTCTCTGTTTGGCCAGCTCCTCCGCTTTCGTTGTTCTGCCTCTCGCTTTCTTCTCTCCCTCTCCTTCTTTCCTCTTTCCTATGTCCCCCTGCTGTTCTTTCTCTGTCCCTAATACCCTCCCTGTCTCCATCCGCCGCATTTACCTACGCTTACAGGTGCCCCTTCATATGCAGCACGCTGCAGCAGCAAACCAGTCACGTGACCAAAATCTAATAAAATAAATATATTTCTATTAGAACTAATTATGACCACTCATTGTCACCGAAATCAATAGGTTGCATGTCTATCTCAGCTGTGCTGCAACGATAAAGCAAAACCTAGTATCAAAAACTTTCAACCAATAGCATCAATCCGCTGCGGCAGCACGCCGCGCCATGAGATGACACCTTACCGTTCTTAGTCGTGTCTGTCCTATGGCCGCGTGCGCTTCCCGTAGTTACCCCCTCTGTATTCTCCTAGTCTATGCTCGCTCGCTCGCGCGCCACCGCCTTCCGTACCGTCGACCCTCTGTGTTCTCTCCTATTGTCTATGCCGTAACTGTCACCTCTATCCCGTCAAATTCCTTACCTTTCCTCCTCTTTTCCGTCTCCCACCCCTCTCAACTCGATCACCCTCGGCTTCCCGCGCCTCCACTCCTCCTTGCTCCGCCGTTCTCGTCTCCTCCAACTCTCCTCGAACTCCACTAATATTACTTCTTTCCCTCCGTCAAAATCACGCCTGTCTCTATCCACGCGCACGGCTGCCAACCGACCTCTTTTTCTTTTGTAATAGATAATTACTTAGATTAAATAAGATAACGCAATTTTTTGTAATAAATATACTACTACTTGGGTTTTTTTGAAGTATAATATACTTAAATACAATATGGAGACGGAGAAGAACTGAGATCAAAAGAGAATTAAAATTAGAGTAGTCACAAACATTGTCGGTCAATCAAAAGTCAAAATTAAAGCAGCTACAAAATTACATTGGCGGTCAAATTGTATAAAAACAAAATACTATACACTACTCCAAAAAAAATAGGGAACACTTTTAATATGTTAAAAATTTGGGCTATTTTCAAACCGCTGAAACTCGGCGAAAAATCATCGTAGACGCAAAATTGAAAAAGCATTTTAAAGCATGAAACTTCTTCTTTCAAATGCTTTTTAGCGATTTCAATTATCTTTTTTTGTTACAAAATGGCATCATAAAAAAGCTTGATCCGTCAAAATAAAAATTTTTAATGCAACTTTGCTGCGCTACATCTGGCGTGAAAAAAATCGTAGAGAATTTCTATTACTTGCATCTTATAGTGGGTTCTTTCCCCTTTAATGTATGAGATTGTGGAGCTTTTTGCGATTTTTCTTGGCCGAGTTATCGAGGTATGAATAAAAAGTGGTCACTTTGACTTTGACCGCTTATAACTCATGCAAAACTCAACGTACAGCATTCTGCAAAAAAAGCGTTGGAAAGCTGAAAGTTAATCGCTGTTATTGTTTTTCAAACGCTGTTATTGTTTTTTTCTCAGCCTTTCGTCTTCTATCAGCAAATCGAGTTTAAAAAACATGTAAAAAGTCACAGTTTTTTCTTTAAGTCAGTATATTGTCGCAAAAAAAGGTGCAATCAAAATCGCTACAACAAAGTTTTGTAGTCCGATTATACCTCAATAACAAACAATAACGTTTATCAGCTAAAACAATTTTGTTCCATGTGTCCATCGCACTTGAAGTTGTCGAAATCGCAAAAAACTAAAATAATCAATCTGCTCAACTGCAGTTAATGAAGAAAAAATCTGTCAAAAGATTAAACACGCATTTTAAAGCTTGAAGTTTCAATGTTAACGCGCTATCGGCTGTTTAAAACGTTTATCTTCCTTGTTCAATGCTTTAAAAAAGAATACATTGTTTTGTTTCTTAAAATTACGTACAATTTTTTACTCTGCAGATCGATAAAGAATTTTTCTTGAAAGATGTAACACAAGTAAAAGTAGGAAATTTTAACTACCAAACACTTTTTTCATTTTCCTACGATTTTTTTGACCGAGTTACAGGATAATGAAGTCAACCTTACAGTTTTCTGAAAAATTACGTTTACCGCCGGCATTAGCGTTACCCAATGTGCACCGCGTGGAGGTTGCCGGTCGGATTTTGCACATCGTGTGTGTGTGTGGTGCGCGCGCGTGTTTAATATTGTGTGTTACCCCCTCTTTGGTTAATTACAGGCGTCTCCAATTTGCGCGCCTAACGATGTGCGAATGTTAGGCTTGGCACTCGCGCACGAGAATGAGAACGAAGATTGACTTCTCTCAAACGATTACAAATCGATTGTTCAGATACGTTATGCAAATAATGAAATTTATTGCGAATATTCGCCGTTTCAGCGGTTTAAAAATAGTCCAAAATTTTAGCATATTAAAAGTGTTCCCTATTTTTTTGGAGTAGTGTATAATAAATAAATATATAAAATCAATTTGTCGGTCAGCATAAAAAGAATGTAATATATGTATAATACACAATAAAAAAATTGAAATATAAAATACATATTAAAATTAATTAAGGTTTATATTTTACTGCTGATTAAAAGTACAAATTTATATATTTCCTAGTTCTTGCAGTTCTTCGTCCTGCTCGTCTAACTCTGGAATCATTATGTTTGTGCAATTTTGTATCTGGCAATATCCAAAAACAGAAGTGCAGAATAATCCTAATTTTCTGCAAGTACATCTTTTTTCGCAACCCATTTTGCAATTACAGAAAATCATATTTAATAAAGTTTCCTGTGCAGGTGGCTTACGCAAAGGTTCGAGTGTTTCTTTCATTTTTCAGCCCTAGTTTTCAGCCGGAAGATCTATATCATAAAGCCATTTTTGAACTTGTAAATATACTCTATACAAGTGCTGTCGAGCTGCATCTGATGTAGGTGGTATACAAGCTAAATTAACAGCCTTATTTTTGCCAACAGCTCTCGTAAGAAAAATGTATCGAAACTCATCGATGCTTGATACTTTATTTGAAGCGCCGTAGATCAATAAGAGACACATAATGCCATTACGAAAAACTGTCTCGTGCATTTGATCTTGTCTTTTAAAAGCTTGTGCAGTTTGCTGGAATTTTTCATTTATTTCAAACAATTTTATTATTTTACTTTTTCCTTTTAAGTAAAGGCAGGAGGTAGTGTCGCAGCCAGATATTGCATGCAGCATCAAGATATTATCTCTAGAACATGGAAATTTGTCTAAACTTCTGCACGAATAAATTTTTCGTTTGACTTTTTATTTACCAAGTTTTAGAAAATAAATAGTGACATTTAAAGGTGCTAATGCTGTCAGAATTACTAGCACGTCAATGTCAACTGCTACGATAATAGCCTTTTTACAGGATTGTTCAAGGGCTGTTTGTACTATTAACCTGTCAGCATCATCTCTAGCCTGTTTAACCATAATGTTGACTTCTTCAAATATGTGGACTAAAAGAGAAATCAGCCTGACTTTATTGCGCTCATTAGAAAAAAATTTTTCTTGCGTTGTAACATTTATTGTTTCATCAAAAATAATTTCTGTTGTTGAATATCTTGACGATCGACGGAGGCATTCGGCTGCCTTTGTGCTCAACACGCTTGTTTGGCGCTCACCAAATATTAATTAGTTAATAAGTGTAAATAGATTTGCGTAATAGATAAGTTAGTTATAGTTTAGATTATAGTCGGTAATCTCGCTCGCGTTCTTAACGACTCGCGCGAAACGTCGGCGGATCGCGATCGAATGGTGTCAATATTCGTGCGACTCACCCGACTCGTGCTGCCCGCCCGCGGGTGGCATCCCCATTACAAAGGGAAAATATACTCGCTCGCGGTCGTACTTCGCAGGAGCGCGAGCCGAAGAAGACCGAAAGGACACTCTTCATTCGGAAGCAGTCAAATACGGACACTCTTCATTCGGAAGTGGTCCGAGATACTCGA
Source organism: Leptothorax acervorum (assembly GCA_035220615.1). Lineage (NCBI taxonomy): Eukaryota > Metazoa > Arthropoda > Insecta > Hymenoptera > Formicidae > Leptothorax > Leptothorax acervorum. The sequence continues at coordinate 25,054 of JASTWQ010000455.1, read as the reverse complement.
CCCGCTGGTGTGATCGAGTATATCGCAGTCGTCTTCGACAAATATAAAGTGTCTGCTGACCAAACGTGTGTGATTGCCTTGCCGCCTGTTTGCTTTGCCTTGCCGCCTGCTTGCTGCACGCTTGCCTCGCTATCCTTGCCTGCCTGCATCCTCTCGCCTACACCGAGGACCGCCACGAGGAAGGACGAGAGCAGCGGAGTACACCCCCAGGAGGGCGCCGGGGCACCGACACGGTGAGTCGCACGCTTTGCTTAATAATTCGTTTTGCTCGCTTAATATTCGTGAGGGGATCGCACCCCCCTCTGGTCCTTCGAGATCGTCGCATAAAGACTGGCTCGTCGCAAATCCGGGGAACGGATTTACACCCCCCCCCCCCCCCCCGAGCATTGGTCCTTCGAGCCGGATTTTATATTCGCGTATAGATTTTTCACCGCCGACCTTTCGTTTCGACTCGTAAGTTCGTTGAATAGTTATTCGCTGCATCGAATAATCGGCGCGTGCACCCATTGTATTACGCGATATCTCTCGCTCGCCAGTTTTGTGACGAAGATTCGCGTGGTTGGTTCGTCGCGCGCGCGCCATTAGCTCGATCGCCTTTGTAATTAGCTTACATAATTGTAGAAATAGCATTAATTAATGCAATAACGCGAAGAATATTCATTGGAATATTCTATCGCGGGGAATATTCGTCGGAATATTCAGGCGTTATATCTTCAAACTCGAACCGTCCGCCCCCCTCGGCCTTGACGAGCGGTGCGGTATTTCGCTTTTTTTTGGTGTTTGTCTCCGCGCTCGAAGCGGGACAATAGAACTTCGTCGTTTTCGCTCGCATATTTGCGTGTTTTTATTTTCGCTGTCGAATATCGACATTATAACAGTTTCGCGCGTACATTATATTTCGCTTAATAATATTTGCGTCGTGCGTCTCATTAACGGCCATCGACTCAAACTAGCGCGATATTATTCTTAATCGTTTCACATTATTTCTCGTATAAAATAATATGGCTAATTCAACCAGAAATAGACGCGAGTTATACGTCCGGAGAATGCGTGAGGTGCATGAGCTTTCGGTACAGGCGCGCACCGACGCGGGATTTAAAGGCACGTTTTTGGCCCGCTTTGCGAGTGTAACAAAGACCGCGGATGATTTTGAGGCAATGCACCTCAAAATCATTCAGGACGCCTCGGACGACGACTACGACACCGAGGACGCGGTTCGAAGAGAATTCGATAAGATGCTTTGGGCCGTGAGGGAGCGGTATCACGCCCTCGCCCCTCAGCAGGCGACCGCCTCGTCCCCTCCGGCCCCAAGTCAAACGTCGTCAATTCGATTGCCGAAGATATCGCTTCCGCAATTCTCGGGCGATCTCGCGCTCTGGCCTTCATTTATCGCTCTTTATAATACGTCGATACATGAAAACCCGCAGCTCACCGCCATCGAAAGGTTTCAATACCTGATGGCTTCGTTGAAGGGGGAGGCGCTCTCGGTCGTAAATAACCTTCCCCTTTCCGCGGAAAACTACGCGATCGCGTACGATGCGTTAATTTCGCGCTATCAAAATAAGCGGAAGCTGGTCGACCATCATATAGATTCGATGCTCAACGCGAAGGTTTTGAAGGCCGAATCGGCGGCCCCGCTGCGCACGCTGTTAGATGACTTCACGGAGAATACGCGGGCTCTAAAATTACTCGGATTTCCCACCGACGCTTGGGATTATCTGCTTTTCAAATTTTTGTCGGACAAACTCCCTCGGTCGTTGCGGGAGAAGTTCGAGTCGGAGCATCGCTCGGAGGAGATTCCCCGTTACTCCGATCTAACTAAATTTCTCGCAGAACACTGCCGAGTCCTCGCGTCGATTTCGGGTTCCTCAAGCACGTCGCCCCCCGCGTCACAGCCAGCATCGTCAAAAAAGGGCGCGTCGACTACATCGCTCGTCGCCCAGAATGTCGCGTGTCAAAAGTGCAAGGAGCAACATTATCTAGGGAAATGTTTCGGCTTTCTGAAGCTCACGGCCAGAGAAAGGCATAATTTCGCTCGCGAGCAGGGATTATGTTTAAATTGCCTTCGCGCGGGACATAACCTGAGGGCTTGTCCTACCTCGTGGACATGTAAGTCCTGCCATGCAAAGCATCACACGCTTCTGCATTTCGAGCGGGGCGGTACACCGTCTCCTGCGGCCGTCCCAGCGGTCACTCCTACCGCAAAGGACACCGCGACCTCGGGAAATTCGAACGATCCGCCGATCGTCTCTATGGCTAGCGTCTCAAATGGCGTTGTTTTGTTGTCGACTGTTCGCGCGGAGGCCTTCGACATACACGGCAATGTGTTTCCGGTTCGCATTTTGTTGGATAGCGCGAGTCAAGCTAACTTTGTTACCGAGAGCTGCCTTCGAAGAGGCGGATTCGCTCGGACAAAGCATCGTGGGACGGTATCAGGCGTCAACGAGACGGAGGCCGCCATCACAAGGGGCCTTACGTCTTTCGTGATACGGGCGCGAAATCGCGATGACATTCGCTTTACGATCGAGGCCACGGTGCTTCCTCGCATAACCTCGCCGTTACCCAACAATCGAATTGTCTCGAAATCATGGCGTCATTTAAAGGGACTGCCACTCGCGGATCCGGAATATCATTTGCCCGGTCCTATCGACATCTTATTGGGAGCGGAATCCTTTGTATCCGTATTGCGTAACGGCCGCCGTATCGGTAAAAATGGGGAACTGGACGCCTTTAACACGGTATTCGGATGGGTTTTGCTAGGCGCGGTCTCCCCGTCATTGAAACCACAGCCCCTGCACTCTTTCGCCACTACGTTCAAATCGATTGATGCTGCAGCGGGACAATTACAGTTAGTCGCACTCCCGCAACTTTCCGCGTGTTCGAAAAGACAAGATTGCGAAGAGCGCTCTGCTCTTAACACACATAGTGACCATTCGGGTCTTTTCGGGATATTGTATCAAATCGCGATAAATACTCCCTTCGTCAAATCTCGTATCGCAGTTTGCGATAAACTCTTCGCACTCAAGCGCTGCTTCAGTTCGAATGAGGCATTTGCTTTACTTCGTAGTAGTTTCATGCAGGACCATCTTAGCGGTTCCTTGAAGCTTATTCGCCAACCGCTCTCAGCGGATAGTCGACTCTTGCTTTCGACACGCCATAGCGCGTACAACCACGACCGTGAACCATATAGTCGCTCAACGCCGTCGCTTAGGTCCAACACAGATCGACCTCTTGAGGCCTTCGCACCGCGTTATCTCTCTCATTCGTACGGTTCCGGTCCTCTAGTAGATTCGCCAATTCGAGGATGCACCAAATTCACTATTTGCTCGCACTTGGCTTGCATCTTCGAACTCTCGGGCTCCTACACGCCCTTCGTGAAAACCTTAAAAATAAATTTGCTTTGTTCGCTTCGCTCGTCTCCACATCGGTGAACGACCTTTATTCGCTACCGCGTTGATCCTCTACCGAACAACGCACCAATCACGGATTGGAGCCACGTCGACACTAGGTCCAATACGGCGGATTGTTGCTCCCTAGGACCCTTTCCCCGTGACTTAGCTCGGGCGACGTGGTGGAATGGTAGGTGGCTCGTGCCGTTTGAACCTCGCTTGAAACTCGGTGCCGCGCTGCTCCTCGCTAAGCTAATCGCTTACGTTTGTCGGGTCCTATTGGGACATATAGAATTTGACGATGAGTATGCCTGGTCCGATTCCATGGTTGCTCTTTATTGGATCCGTTCTTCCCCGCACCGATGGAAGACCTTCGTGCGTAATCGCGTGGCCAAAATACAGGAGGAGGTATCGGTCTCGGCTTGGGGACACCTTGCGACTGAGTCCAACCCGACGGACTACGGTTCCCGCGGACTCTTTTCCCGCGAGCTCGTGGCTAGTTTGTTGTGGTGGAAAGGCCCCGAGTGGCTGCTAGAATTCGAGCCTCGAACCGAACCTGTACTCTCGGAAGAATCGCTTCCAAGCGGGGAAGAAAGAATCGTCTCGTCGCGCTCGAGCCGCTTAACTTCATAGTCTCATTATTAAATAGATTTTCGTCGTTAGATAAGATTTGTAAAATAGTTGCGTATAGTTTAAGATTTGCGAATAGTTATAGTGCCAAGCTGGTACCCGCGACCTTGGCTGTGGATCAACTCGAGATACATTCGGCGTTATTAGCTATAGTAAAGCTTGTACAATCGGAGGTCTTTCGGGATGAAATCGAACGACTTAGGAGCGGGAGGAAGACCCCCAAACCGATTCGACAACTCGCTCCTTTTTTCGATCTGGCGAGCATCCTCAGGGTGGGCGGTAGGCTCGTACATTCGGTACTGCCTTTCGAGGCCAAACACCCTGCTCTATTGCCTAGCAAGCACCGACTCACTGAACTCGTGATCGAGCAGGTGCACCGTGCACATCTGCACCCAGGTAGACGCACGATGCAGTATTTGCTCGCGCAACAATTTTGGATCCTCGGTGTACACCGCGCAATCAAACGCGTTCTCTCGGGTTGCCATAAGTGCTTCCGGGCTAACCCGCGTGTCGCCCAACCCGCTATGGCAACTCTGCCGGTCGAGAGAGTTAGTCAAGCCAAGCCGTTGTCGGTAACCGGAGTAGATTTCGCCGGGCCATTCGCGATGGTCACTCGTCGAGCACGGGGAGTCTCCTCCTTCAAGGTATATGTATGCCTTTTCGTTTGTTTCGCGGTTAAAGCAATACATTTGGAAGTAGCCTTTTCGTTGTCGACAGACTCCTTCCTCGCTGCGCTGCGACGCTTTGTGGCCCGACGCGGTCGTTGCTCGCTGCTATTACAGCGACTGCGGCACTAATTTCGTGGGAGCCGCGCGGGAGCTGGAGAAGCACATGTGCCTCGCGGCGGAGCGAGAGAAAATAAAATGGTCGTTCAATCCTCCCTCCGCGCCCCACTTCGGGGGACTCTGGGAGTCCGGGGTCAAATCGTTTAAGACTCACCTTCGGAGAGTAGTGGGAGAGCAGATATTATCGGTGGAGGAGTTCACTACGGTCCTCACGCAGATAGAGGCCGTCTTGAATTCCAGGCCCCTCTGCCCTGTGAGCACCGATCCTTCTGATCTCGAGGTGTTATCTCCGGGACACTTCCTCACGATGGAACCGCTCGTATCCGTTCCCGCCCCCGACATAACTCCGCTGCCAATAAGCCGTTTGAGTCGATGGCAGTTAGTTCAAAGAGTCCACCAGGACTTTTGGAAGCGCTGGCACCGCGAGTACCTCAATACTCTGCAGTAGCGTCCCAAATGGTGGACCTCGGTCAACCCGCTCGAGGTGGGGTCGTTAGTCCTCATAAAGGAGGAGAACACGTCCCCCCTCCGATGGAGACGCGGAAGGGTCGAGACGTTGCACACGGGTGGTGGTGGCGTCCCGCGTGTCGCCACGGTGCGGGTGGCGGACGGTTCGATATTGCGTCCCCTGGTGAAGTTGTGCCCCTTGCCGATGGGCACTTTACCAGGGGGAACAGATTAGGTAGTTGAAAATACAACTCGTTGTATTTTGGTGGGCGGTATGTTTGGCGCTCACCAAATATTAATTAGTTAATAAGTGTAAATAGATTTGCGTAATAGATAAGTTAGTTATAGTTTAGATTATAGTCGGTAATCTCGCTCGCGTTCTTAACGACTCCCGCGAAACGTCGGCGGATCGCGATCGAATGGTGTCAATATTCGCGCGACTCACCCGACTCGTGCTGCCCGCCCGCGGGTGGCATCCCCATTACAAAGGGAAGATATACTCGCTCGCGGTCGTACTTCGCAGGAGCGCGAGCCGAAGAAGACCGAAAGGACACTCTTCATTCGGAAGCAGTCAGATACGGACACTCTTCGTTCGGAAGTGGTCCGAGATACTCGACTCGCTGGTGTGATCGAGTATATCGCAGTCGTCTTCGACAAATATAAAGTGTCTGCTGACCAAACGTGTGTGATTGCCTTGCCGCCTGTTTGCTTTGCCTTGCCGCCTGCTTGCTGCACGCTTGCCTCGCTATCCTTGCCTGCCTGCATCCTCTCGCCTACACCGAGGACCGCCACGAGGAAGGACGAGAGCAGCGGAGTACACCCTCAAGAGGGCGCCGGGGCACCGACACGGTGAGTCGCACGCTTTGCTTAATAATTCGTTTTGCTCGCTTAATATTCGTGAGGGGATCGCACCCCCCTCTGGTCCTTCGAGATCGTCGCATAAAGACTCGCTTGTCGCAAATCCGGGGAACGGATTTACAACCCCCCCCCCCCCGAGCAACGCTATTATTGTAGCCATCAAAAACAATAATTACATCTTTACCGAAATGCTTATGCACATAAATAATGTACTTTTTGCAAATATACAGGGTGGACCAAATGAGTCTATAATGGGAAAAATCTCGAAATAGAGGTTAGATACAGCAAAATGTTTCAGACAAAAGTTGTATGGTCTAAAGGGGGACATAAGATGGTGGCAATGATTTGACTTTGGATGGTCGTTTGAAGCTCACGTGAACGTCACCTTCAATTTCTTAAACGGAACCCCCTATATTGTAGTATATCGTTTGAAAGGGTGTAACGATGCACCCCGAAATATGCATCGTCCCGGCCGTTCACCAGCCGAGCCGCCCGGCCGACCACCTGTCGGGCGAAGAAAGGGGGCGGAATGCCCCCACACATTTTTTAAACGAAATAAAGTCGGCGCACTCGCCGCCGGATATCGATTCGAGACAAACGGATCGATATCCGAAAGCGCCCGAACAATATCGAGCGCGTTCGCGACGCCGGAGCGCTCGGCGCCCCTACTCCGGCCCGACATCCCCGCCACGTGCGTCTCCGCGTCAGCGATACCCCCCGCTACCGAAATAACGAGCCCGGGGGGTATAAGAAGGCGACGATTTTGCCTAATTACAGACTCCGTCGTGAGACAGTAATCCGTCCAGACCTGTCCGCTGCTCACGACTTCCAGTCCCGATCCTGCTCCTAGCAATCACCAGCCGTGTCGACGAGGTTGAGAGTACTCAGTCTCTATTCGGGAGTTCCCGTACGCCGACATCGCTTTCCTGAGCCCCGGTCGTACTGGTGAGGTTGAGCGTACTCGTCTCTTCCGAGAGTTCTCGGTTACCAGTGCCGCCGTTTATCACACGCTAAAAGTCCACGTCCCGTACGGAGCGTTCTCCGTACGTCGGGCGTACCCGGCCGTGGTCTTTTTACTTTCCTTGACGTGCACTGTACAGAGCGTGCTCTGTCCTGCCGGGTGTTCCCGGTTGCCATCCACGTGTACTGCGGAGGAGAGTACTCCTCCCACTCGGGTGTACCCGATTACACGCAGCTTCCTGGCATTGTACCCAAGATCCTCGTGCCGCGTATCCACACGCCATTTGCACGCATTCGCCCGTGCGAATTATACACGCCTCGTGTCACTGTATCGCGCACCTAATCGCGCCGCGTGCGGTACGCGCCTCGCGCCGTCCTAAGACATTTACGCGAATCTACCAAATTAGGCGCCGCCTACTTACCGCGGTACTTTCACTTTCCAGCGCCGCCCCGCGTGGGCCATCGACGCGCCCATCGATCGCGAGTCGAAACATCCCGCTAGCTACCGCCGCGAGCCGATCACGTAAATTCGGGAAACTAACAACGCCCCGCCTTGCGTTACCACTTAAAGCGTATTCTATCAAGCACGATTAAGACTTGTAAAAGGAAACATTGTAATACGTATACGAACTCGCCGAATAAATTATATTTAAACCAGATATTCGAGTAGAAACCTGAACATAAGCGCTTTTTCCTCCGCACCTTTTTCTCGACCCTGACCACGCCGCGAGCTACGATCCGAGCTTCGAGAACACAGGTTGTTTTAAGGGCATAAAATAACAAAAATTTTGGTGCAAACCAGAGGTCGATACGTTGATCCGTTCGGGAGTTATTTAAAGTCAAAGTTGGAAAAAGTCAATTTTTAACCATAAATAACTCCCGAACGGGTCAACGTATCGACCTCTCGTTTGCACCAAAGTTTTTGTTATTTTATGCCCTTTCAAACGATATACTACAATATAGGGGGTTCCGTTTAAGAAATTAAAGGTGACGTTCACGTGAGCTTCAAACGACCATCCAAAGTCAAATCATTGCCACCATCTTATGTCCCCCTTTAGACCATACAACTTTTGTCTGAAACATTTTGCTGTATCTAACCTCTATTTCGAGATTTTTCCCATTATAGACTCATTTGGTCCACCCTGTATATCAAATAGAAGACCACGTCTTCACTGTACATACAGATACAAAAGCCTGAACTGAACTAAACTCACACGCTCCAGCCTCTAGGTAGGTATATATTCGTTTGTTCATATTTCTCATACATTATGTCAATGATAATCAGAATTAATACAAGTTTAAACAGGATTTTTCGTTATAATTCGCGTATTTACATAAATAAATAAAAATTCGAAAAATAACGGAATATTGCGATATGGGACCTAAAAGTAGACATTTCAAGCTTATAATTGCTTTTTTAAAAACTTTTCTAACGCAATTGTTCGCCAACTTATGACGATTTCAATTTTAACGTTTTATCAAAAAATTAAAATCTACTAAAAATGTCAATAGCTTGATTTTAAAGAAAAAAATTTTTGTAATTTTTTTCCTCTGGTAGGGTCAAATTATGAAGTGTATACTGTAATATCCTGCAGGCGTTTTTTTTTTAACAATTTGGATGGAACCTAGTTGTGGCTGATTTTATGAAAAAAGGCAAAAATTGCATGTCACAATTTGTTTAAACCATCGTAGAATCTTCAAAAATTATCGCAGAATAACGAACCAAATTGCATTAAAAAGCTGAAGGTTTCCGCTTTTCAACGATTCTTTGTTCATTTCTGTGCGATAATTTGTTCAAAAGATATGACATTTTCTGTGCGCGCGTGCAACGCTTCAATTCACTTGACGTCTGTCGGCGCGCTCCGTAAATTCACCGCGCAGCGTACATCTTGCAAAATTTATTGCGTGAAAAGTATTGCTCGTACGAAAAAAACTTTTAAAACATTTCTTGTGTAAAATTTTTCACTCTTTTATTTTCTACTCTTGTGTTTTCTTTGTAAAATTAATATTTAACGAGATATTTGCAAAAAACCGAATTTAAGCTCTATTTGTTTAATTATTTTTCTTAGCGCCCACTGTACAGTGGTAAACTTTTTTTCCCCTTCAATTTTATGTAAAAACGAAGGTCTATGCCAAAATTCAGCTTGCTTTTATTTTTTCCGAGGTTTCGCTCGATTTTTGTCTACAGTGACTGGGCTATAACATTAATGTTAAACGTTGCGGATTATTTGTAGATTGGGAAATATCATTTTTAGGCGCTTCGCCAGATGGATTAATAGAAGATGATGGAATAGTGGAGATAAAGTGTCCTCACGCAGCACGATTCTTAACACCAGGGGATGCCATTGCAGCAAATGTTTCGAATCTGCGGTCATTATATAAGAACGAAAAAGATGAGGAAATGAAACGCAGTCACATATATTATTATCAAGTACAAGGGCAATTACACAACGACAATATTACATCTTCGCACTGTGGACACCATTGGGATTAAAAATGGAAAAGATTATACGCGATGATGTTTTCTGGACGGAAAATATGGTTTCCAAACTGGTTCAATTTTATGAAGACTGCGTATCACCGGAATTACTTGACCCAAGACGAGAGAGAAACATGCCAATCCGTCATCCCGAATATACAGGGTGTACAAAAAGTCCCGGACCCCTTAAATATCTTGAAAAATAAGCATTTCTGACAAAAGTGGTTTATACAAAAGTTGTAGGGTTTTAAGTGGCGCATTACATAGCATTAGTAGTGTGACTTTGGATACCATTTCCAAGGTCACGTAAAAATTACTTTAAAATTTTTAAATGGAAACTCCAATTTTTTATTGCATATTCTTACAGCTGACCTCAAGAGCTTTTCAAAACTACATTTGAGTAATTTTGTATTAAGTACTTTTCGAGATATGACCCTTAAAAGTTACAGTACCGTCGCGTCGGTATTAGCATTACCTAAGGTGTATCGCGTTGCCCGATCGGACAAAACACTATGAATCAGATATCCCCCTCCCTCTCTCCCGCCCCGTCCATCCCTCCCCTCCCTTTCCTTCCACCATCCTTTTTCCACTCCCTCCCCCTCCCTTTCCTCCTCCCGCCCCTTCCCATTCACCTTCCCCTCCCTCCAGCCCTTCAGGGGTTGGAGGGGAGGCGAGGGGATGGAAAGGAGGGGCGGGTGGGGGAAGGGAGGGGTGGTTTGGTGGAAGGGGGTGGGTGGGGGAAGGGAGGGGAAAGGGGAGGGAGGGAGTAAGATGGGAGGGAGGAGAGGAAAAAGAGGGGAGATTCATTTATAGTGTTTTGTCCGATCGGGCAACGCGATACACATTAGGTAATGCTAATACCGACGCGACGGTACTGTAACTTTCCAGGGTCATAACTCGAAAAGTACTTAATAAAAAATTACTCAATTGTAGTGTTTTGAAAAGCTCTTGAAGTCTTCTGTAAGAATATGCAATAAAAAATTGGGGTTTTTATTTAAAAATTTTAAAGTGATTTTTACGCGACCTTTACAATGGTATCGAAGGTCACACTACTATTGCTATGTAATGCGCCACTTAAAACCCTACAACTTTTGTATAAACCATTTTTATCAGAAATGGTTATTTTCCAAGATATTTGAAAAATCCGGGATTTTTTGTACACATAACTGAAGCAGAGGCAAAAAATGTTAGAAAAAGAAAAGACGAACAAATAAATACCTAAACATGACAATAATGAAAGACAAGCATTGAAGTAATATTGAAATCATGGAAAATAAGTTTGTAATGGAAAACGAAGAACTTAATTTTGTGCTCTGCGCAATGAGTAATGTGAAAATGCATTCTGCGCTGAGCGCAGTGATTACTGTGCAAATGCATTCTGCGCTGAGCGCAGTGTATAATATAATGTATGCTCACAGCTCAACTACCTGCATTCTGCGCTTAGCTCAGTAAATCTTAGCATAATAAGAAATACGCTGCTACTTGACTTGACATCGAAAGATGACACGTTAATTTATTATGTTACAAAAGAGCAACCAGTAACGTGTCGTACAATGTGCACATATAAGGAATCGTGCAAATGGAGTGAATTTCTACTAATATGTGCACATGGGTGCATTTATATCTTACCGTTAGAGTTCAAAATAGCTATTCTCTAATGCATAGATATGATGCAACTGTCTGTACCACAGCAAGTGTCTACTATCCAGTAAGTAAATTGGTAGCAAATTGTCGCCAACTTGGCATCAAACTCGCTCTGAAATTGTCCGCAAGAGGCTCGTGTTTTGTTGACAAACCTGGCGGACAAACATTACCGGCTATTAATTTGAATAAGTACTACAATTATTTGAGTTTTAATTTTTGAATGGGTAGTTTAAGTAAAAAGAAAACGCAAATACTCATCACTTGCGATTATGTTACAAATTTACAAAGACTTTGTTCCTATTTACAAATAACACTAAATATGTATTAGTACTGACAAACTGCAGACACTAAAAAATGTTTCGCGCATTACAGTTAACAAGGGAAGGTCACGACGATGCCCTGATCGATTTTAATAATACTGATGTTTATGTGAATAGGTCTCAGTACGAACCTTTATTGAGCAAAAAGAGAAAGCATATTTCTCAAACGTTTTCGATAAAATCGAAGTTAAAGAATCCCGAGCACTTACAAGTAAGTTTTGCAGCACGTTTGGACGAAGATCGCGAGGCTCGGCGACAGCGTGCATGTCTCATGCCCGAGATCGCTGATTTCAGTCTCGATGAGAACATTTTTTCTTATCAAAATACAATTTTTACATAAAATAAAAGTGTATTACATGGTTTATGCAATAAATGGATAAACTGTACAAACCATGTGATATACTTATTTTATGTAAATATTGTATTGTGATCTAAAAAAAAATGTTCACACATCGAGACTCGAACCAGCAATTTCGGACATATGAGTCAGGAACGCTGTCGCCGAGCCACGCGACCTTCGATGAAACGTATTACAAAAATAACTTGTAAGTGCTCGGGAATCTTTAACTTCTATTATTTCGAAAATGTTTCACAAGTGTGCTTTCTCTTTTTGATCAATGACGGTTCGTACCGAGGCCTATCCACATAAAGAGTATTATTCAAATTGATCAGGTCATCGTCCTGAACTCCCTTGTCAGCGATAAATAAAACATACATCAGTACGTAATTTAATGAAACATACTTTTAGTGTTCGCAACTTTTTAGTTTTACCACTGTTATTTGCAAGTAGAAACAACGCTTCTTGCGAACTTTAAACATAATCACAGGTGATGATTATACATATACAATTATATACAGATTTGCCGGGGAAATAAGTATAGAAAAATTTTTAATTTTACAATTTATAATGTATTCATATAATAATAAAACATTACATTTACATAAATATCACTTCCCGAGGCGAAAACCTAAGTCATACAAGTCATCTTTAAATGCGACACATGCTCAATTTCATTGTTCTTTTCCGTTTGCAAATACTCCCCGTCATATTCTTAATGCTCCAAGTCATAATTAGCTCATGAGTTGTGGTCAGACGTGTCATACAAGTGCTCTTCGTCATATTTTGTAGTGTTATGTCATACAAAAGCTTTTTCGCAGGAGAAACGAGTGCTCTAAATGCTACTTTACTTATAAATGCTCAAAGTGCTCCTTGTCGAAAGGCGATTAATAATTAAGAAATAATGTTTTGCAATTTTGTATTTTGCATTTTATTTGGTTTGACAGTTAAATACAACTTAAATATTAAAATACAAATAAAATTATAAATACAAGTGTAATACGCAAGTTAAATTTTAATTGTATCGATCTCTCTTATAGATTTCATATATTTATGTATTTTACATATTTTCTTAGGATATTTCTCCGAGCCATTCCGGGAAAATCTATTTTACACTTAAATTTACTAACTCAGCTAAAAAAATCTGATCATTAACAGGCATATAAAAACAGACAGATATAAAACTGCTGATAGGAATAGCATAAACCCTTACACCTACTTCAAATTGGTGCATATAAAGTAATGGTATGTGATGTTCTTGTTGGTCATGAAATACATTAAAGCCGCCTACTTTTATCATTTCTTTCAATATTGCATAATATCTGCTCTCACACTCACAATTATTATCTTCACAATGACAGGTTCTCACCTTCACAAAAGAATATATAGATCCAAAATTTTTTTTACCATTTAAATGATGCAAAGCAAAAGATAGGGTGGCGAATGGGAAAAGCCCGTCGAGCTAGCTTGAAGGGTAGGGGCGAAATGAAATAGCCCTCGTGGACCAACAGGTACTCGCCAACACGTCTGGCAAGCGTGGCGTTTTATACTGCCAATCCCCTCCAAAGCATGAAATGTCGAATTCTAAAACTAAAGTACCCAGGCGAGTAGAGCTGAGAGCTCGGAATCTCGCACTGACACGTCAGTCTGCCTCACGGATTCTGAGGGAGGCAAAAATTCGAGTCCAGGAGGAAAATTATATACAAAGGAACACCTATATGTAGCGACTTACAGCATCCGTACAATGAGGTGTGAAGAACACCTGACAGGCTTAGAAAAGGAACTGGAAAACATCAAGTGGGACGTCCTCGGAGTCAGCGAGACGCGGCGAGCAGGAGAGGCATCGATGACGTTGAGTTTCTGGGCACCTACTGTTTCAGAGAAATTCCAACACTACACAGGGGGGGCGGGGTAGCAATCCTGATCCACAAGAAGAGGAAACACCTAGTTAATAAGATGAAGGACGTCTCGGACCGGGTCATCTACGTAATGTTAAGGTTAAACCAAAGATACAGTTTACAGATCATCCAGGCGTATGCTCCGACGAGCTCTTCCCAGGACGAGGACATCAAGCAATTTTATGAGATCTTACAAAAGCAAGAACATCAGAGAAGCCCACTTTACGATAATAATGGGTGATTTCAATGCCAAGATTGGGCGACGGAACACAGATCGACGCTTCGAGCATAGGCGATTTTGGACTGGGCACGCGGAACAACAGAGGCCAAATGTTGATGGACTTCTCAACAAAGAGGGAGTATATTGTATGAATACATTTTTTCAAAAGAAATCACAGAGAAAGTGGGACATGGAAGAGCCCAGGCGACACAGTGCGGAATAAGATAGATTATATCCTCAGCTCAGACGAAGGAATTTGCACGGATGTCTCTGTCCTGAATCGCTTCAAACAGCGGTAGTGACCACAGGTTGGTAAGAGCGTGCTTCCGTATAAACACACGGGGCGAGAGGAGGAAGTTGATGTCAAGGTACCCGCGCCCAACAAGGGCAGAGCTAAAGGACAAGGAACAGGAATACCAAGCCTAATTGGAAAAGAAGCTGGCTGCAACACAGGAGCCCAACCAGATGACATTAGGTACGCTAGCCTCTAAAATTACCAGCAGCATTCAATCTTCCACAAACAAAGTATGTGCAATCTGAGCTAGAAAGGACTCCAGAATTACTCCGAATACGGTCAGGCTTATAGAGGAGAGGAGAAAGGGTTAACAGAGACTCCCCAAGATACAAACAACTCAACAAAGAAGTAAAAAAGGCTATACGCAGAGACGTGAGAGCTTACAGAACGCGCGCAATAGAACAGGCAATTGAAGACAACATGAACCTTAAGGTTCTTCGATCAAAACTAGCCAAAGGAAGAGCAAGGATTCATTGCATGAAAAACAGCATGGAATAACAGTGCACGAGAAAGACGATATTGTGAACATCGTCCATGACTTCTACGAAGAACTATATAATGAATCTGTTCCCAAACCGAAAAACACCCAAAGAAAACCAAGTCAGAAATGTGGGGTCAGAAAAAATCCCGGAAATAACGAGGCCGGAACTCAGGGCAGCGCTGAAAGAGCTGAAGAACCGTAGAAGCCCGGGTCAAGAACGTGTGACAAGTGAGATGCTAAAAGCGGGAGGAGCTGGACTGGAGGGAGCATTGTCCCGCGCCGTTCAACAGATGCCTAGAGAGGGGGAAAATTCCAGAAAGTTTTGCAGAATGCCGAGGTTATTCTACTGTTTAAAAAGGGTGACCCTGCTGACATTACAAATTACAGGCCCATCAGCCTACTCAGCGTTCATATACAAACTGCTGTCAAAATAATCACAAAACGGCTAACAAATAAATTCGACTTCGTCCAACCGGTCGAACAAACAGGCTTCAGAAAGGGATATAGTACTGTTGACCACCTACAGACAATGCACACACTAATAGAAAAATGCACAGAATATAACATCCCACTCAGTTTGGCATTCGTAGACTTCCAGAAGGCATTCGACTCGGTAGAGACCTGGGCAATTCTGGAGGCAAATGGACATGGCGAAAATTGACTCAAGATATTCGAACCTCATTAAGTATATATGTAAACAGGCCACACAAGAAGTCATGATCAACGATATGTATACAAAAAAGATACCGGTAAGAAGAGGGGTCCGACAGGGGGATACGATCTCCACGAAATTATTTACTCTGGCGCTGGATACGTCTTTAAAAGCTATCTTGGGAGAAAAAGGAGAGTAGTAATGATAGACGGGACCCTCTTTGAGTCACCTTCGTTTCGCGGACGACATCGTACTGGTAAGCAACGATGTAGTGGAACTGGCCACGATGCTACGGGAGCTCGATGAGGCATCCAGGGCGGTGGGACTCAGCATGAATATGCAGAAAACCAAAATCATGTCCACTAGCAAAGCCCAAATCACACGTGGGCATGCAACCATCCAAACAGTAGATGAGTACATATACGTGGGACATAACGTTAAGCTAGGCAAACAAAAACCAAACAACGGAGGTCACGAGACGGGTTGGATTGAGATGTGTCGCGTTCGGCATACTGAGCTATATCCTCAGGAACACAAAAGTCCCCATGAATCTTAAGCGATAGGTATACGAAGCTTGTGTCCTGCCGGTAGCGACATACGGCCTGGAAGCAGTGGCACTAACTTGACGCAGTGCAAACGCGCTCAAGGTATCAAAGAGCAATAGAAAGGTCAATGCTCGAGTCAGCCTGAGGGACAGAATAAGAAACGAGGACATAAAACGCAGGGACGGCGTCACCGACGTCATCAGACGTATAGCGACATCCAAATGGCGATGGGCAGGTCATATAGCCAGACGCGAGGCCGGGGGATAGACGAAGCGCCTCCTGTGTTGGAGACCGAGAGTGTCTGTGAGAGGCGTGGGCCGGTCACAGATGCGGTGGCGCGACGACATCCAAAGGCATGCAGGAGTCAACTGGATGCAATTAGCGCAAGAGAGGAAGACATGGAGAGAAATGGAGGAGGCCTACGTCCAGGAGTGGACGGAGACAGGCCGAGAATGAATGAATGAAAGCAAAAGATGATCTCGTCTGCAAATCTCTTGAATAACTCTCAGCAACATACAACAATCCATCTTTAAGAAGCCTGTGAAAGATTTGAATTTTTTCATACATTTACACCACTAGCTCGCAAACCGTGGACTATAAGTTCTTGACCATTAATATGATCTACGTAAGAACCTACGACTAGACAATGATCACCAATTCTATCACATATTTTAAGCTCTTTCTTCTCTTACGGAAGCAGAAATCTTTAACTATGCCTTCTGCTAAAGACTGTAATTTCCTTGATGCGCACAAATATTGCCAGTGAAATTTAGTAACCTGAATGTCAACATATCTTGTACCATGAATACTTTTCAAAATTTGACATTTAAATCTTCAAGGGGAAACATGTATATGCCCACAATGGCCCTAGTTCACATACACAATCTGCCAAATGAAGAAACAAAATGTACATTGATTGTACAGAATTCAATACCCTACAGCTGCTCAAAATCTCGTACAAATTGCTTAAGAAGATCTTTGCTGTGTCAATCATTTTATCAGATATACTTGATGCATTTAAATAAGACAACGCTGTCACAAGTTTCAAATAATGTTCAAATATTTTATTTCGCAAAAACTGCTTGAGAATAGGAACTGAATAACAAAAAAACCATGTTTTCAATTCCGAAGCTTTCAAAAAATGCCGTCTCTTCAAGACTTCTATCATTCGGTGTACAAATTTTGGGGGGTGCAAACTAAGCAGTAACTCGTCAACTACTGGCAAGAGTGGCCGAAGAGAAAACGGATGTCCACTATATTTGGAATTAAAGTGCAAAGTCAAAAGTTTTTTTGACTATGCCAGACAAAATGTGCATTAGATCAATACCCATGCTTCTTATTAAAATTTGGCATATAAGTCTTTAAAGCAGTTTGACCTTTCACACCAAGTACAGCTTCACCTGTTCTGAGAGCCTCCCTTGCATGCCTATTCATATTTTCAATGGTTCTCTTATTAAAGTGCTCTGCATATCTATAACAAAATTTGCGTGACCCATCAGGAAAACGTATGGTTTCCTCAGTGAACTCGCACGCCGGGATCCATCCAAGATTTTATTTTAATAAATGTGGATTTAGCTGGCAAATTGCACGTACCTAACAATAACTTTCCTTTAACATACACTGGTTCTCCCCTCTGAGAAATCTGCACATTAAAACCAGTATGAATTTTACGAAAATCTTCAACATAGGGGCGAATAAAACAATTGAGGTCTGGTTTATTAGGTCCAAATCATAGACCAGCTAAAACAACATTCTCGCGTTTGTATCTTACTTTATATGGAAGTTCATTTATAACAATATAAAAAGGCCAAATACTGAATTTCTTGGAATTGAATACAGGTACACCATCACTATTCCATAGAAAAGAAATAGATGGGTTAGAAAGGAAGCCACTTCTAACTTCCTCTTGATAAAGTTGACCATCATATATGTCTTCTATATTATCAATCGACATTTTGTTTCTTGTAAATCTATGTTGTAGGCTTTCATATTTACCTGGCCGCCCCAAAATCTTCCTTAACTGTGCTACAATGTTTAATTTTATGAAATAAGACACTGTGTTGTTTTCCTGACACTCTGGACATACATCATTATTTTTATCTAAGACTAACATGCAATTTGAACAGTAAAAAATTTTTATCACAGGAGCATTTGAAAATAAGAAATACTGACGACGAAAACGGTACAAACTAAATTTCCTCAATCCTTGAGCAATACAATGCTAATGTAGCACATACAATAAGTCAGCAACACATGACCCTGTTAAGTGATGATTTAAAATCAGTGACAGAATCAAAGCCATACTTTCAGCAACAGTTATTGGTGCACCATTGTAGAGAAGGCGATTGTCATCATTTTTGTCATCATCGTAATTTCGAATGTCGTCATCATCGCCATCATTGGATATGTCATCCTGCAAATCTTCAAGTGTATCGTACAGGGGTGGGTAGTTACCAGCTTCATTTCCTTCATTTTGGTCTGAGCTGTCGGAACCATCACTCTTATCGCTCATTTCACTATCAATATCTTCGTGTACAGCATACTTGTTTCAACTCGAAGGACCAGAAACTCATCCGGAGTCAGAAGCCAGATTCGTTTCGAATGCGGTGCGGTGTAGGGAGGTTCGCGCTCCGTTTAGGTAGGTAGGTAGGATCGTGGAATCGCAGGGCAGGCAATTTCAGTCAGTTTTAGAGTCTTGTTGTTTGTACTATAAGAACGTCTTTATTCGCCACGGTGTCACAAACATGGTCTCACGTGAACACCAGACTGATGACACTTGCTTGTCGAATGATCGTGTCGAGCGAGAACATCGACTTTGTACAAAATGGCCGATAACGGCGCACGGCGCACGAGGCGCTTACAGGAATGTCGCGGAATGTTCTTCACGCGGTCGAAATATCCGAGCGCGACACCTGACTCAAATATGGCCGATAACGGCGCACGGCGCACGAGGCGCTTACAGAGATAATGTCCTTTACGCGGTCGAAATGTCGAACGCCGCACTTTGCACAAATATGGCCGAACGGCGCACAGCGCACGAGGCGCTTATCGAGATATCGCAGAATGTCTTTTATGCGATGGATGGAACTGCCGCACACGGCACCTTATACACGCAGCGTAACAATTGAGTATATCACGGATAACGGTCGATGCTATGCAGATCACTCACCACGTGTGAGAGATTGCACTGGAAATTTGAACTCTCGCGAGGGGTGACGGCCGGAGGCGGCGCAGATCACTCGCAACCCGCGAGGTTGCATTTGCACTTTGAACTTTCGCGAGGGGTGACGGCTGAGTGCAGCGCAGATCACTCGCAACCCGCGAAGTGCACTTGTCTCTCGCGAGGGATGACGGCCGAGCGCGGCGCGGATCATTCGCAACTCGCGAGATAGAACACGATTTTCTTGCGAGGGGTGACGGCCGAAGGCGGCGCAGATCACACGCAACTCGCGAGATTGTATACTGCCGAACACGGCACTTGACTTTTACACGGAGAGCACTTAAATGTGTCTCAAAACGTACTGTCCGATGCAGGACTACGGATAAGCTGAGTTGACGCGGTGAACCACGATGTCGAGCAATGATCGGGCGTTCTTTTATGATGCGCGAGATGGTGAGCCTATGGCGGACATCTCGTGTCGACGCGAGCGGAATTGTCGCGGCCGAGCTGAGATCCTGTCGGCGCGAGCGGAGATCTTGTCGCGGAACGAGCGGAGATCTTGTCGCGAGGCTCACTCGGTTCGATACTCGAAATCTCTCAGAGCGAAAGACACACGTGTGGTTCACCGGCCGGCTTCAGATGTACTCTACTGCGCGTATCCGGCGGCGCCGCGACGCGATGAGAGGAAGAGCATGCCCATCGATCGAGATAGATACGCGGGTCGATGTGCGAATGCTCGCGCAATTTTGATTGGTCGCGACGCGCCAATCAGAGCGGGATCGCGTGGGGTTCACCTCACCCGTCGCGAAGGGCTCGCCGTACGCGTGAACTCGCCCAATCCGAAACAATACTCATTTCTCTGATCTATTGCATTATTTTCTTCATGTCCATCCTGGGAATCATCATTTTCAGAGGATGATTTTTTTTTTAGAAAAATAAATAAAAATTGTGATAATACAGTGGATCTTCATATAACATGAGGGATACATTCCTATGCTATTCCGATACTGTGCAATGTGATGTAAACCGAAGTATGTAATTCGATGGAGTATAATCGAAGCAAAAATTACCACACAGCCAGTAACATAATTTTTTTAACCCTTAACATGCACACCAGGGTCACAGTGACCCTATGGATAACATACCTAAAGTAACATACCTGAAGAGGATGAGTGGGCAATATTAGCCTTTAATATTAAAAATTCAAAAAATTATGATTTTTTGAAAAAAATCGTGTTTTTTCAAAAATTGAATTATTCAACAATTCTTTTACAATGTTAATAATAAAAATAATCGCTTTTAAACTATTCAGGCCTTTTCTTCAATGTCTCTAGTATATTCCAGAATTTTTTCATATTTTTATATACATTTGTTTAAGAGTTATAAACAATCAAAAATTGCAGGGTCAAATTAACCCTGGTGTGCATGTTATGATTGAAAAAAGAGGTGTGCATGTTAAGGGTTAAAATACCTTCAGTTATGTTAGCTTCTGCTGTTCCTGGAATCTGCACTTCCCCTTCATTATTTTCATGATTTGAAAGGTTGAGTGTTCTTCAACTTCAGCTCGTAGACGTTTCCGTAGATTATACACTGAGGTTTTACCCAGTTCGAGGTTCGACTTCGGCATCTTCAAGAGTGCTCTAAAAGTCACACTTATTTTCTCAAAGTCATTATCAAATATAATCGGTATAAAACACGAAACTTACCTATTAAAAAACGATTAACTTTATGAATGACAACTGGCTGGACAGACCTCTCCTAGTCTATTGCTTTTTACAATTTAAATGAGTGACTACTACTTTTTCACTTTTATTACTTGATCACTTATTATGACGTGTCATCGCATCCTGTGTGCAGGCGCAACCTCATACGGCACAACCAAAAGTCGTACACACGTGATACGAATGGTGTTGAACACCGCATCATATTGCACTTGCGTTTGATTTTTCGCATTACTGCATTTGTTTACTAAAAAATGATGCCTGTGTTCGTGGTAAACAAGTTCGTGGCAATCAGTATCAGCACTAAAATGAGTACAAAATCAAGAAATAATGGGACCATAGGTACTCACTGTTTGGTTTTTTGGTTGCCTAAACATAGTGGAGAGGAAGGGACCTCTTCTGTGGTTAAAAGTGACGTGATTCCACGCACTAAAAGAAAGGTAGGATGTGTAACAAAGTTATGGTGAAACAACGAAAAGGACGAGAAGAAGAAATCCTATCCTGTAAAAATTTTGCATTTTGGTAAGTGATTCAATTTTGTTGAGAAGCAAAGTATTATCTATATATTTTATTTTATTTCTGTTATATTATATAAATCACGAGGCGGTCTCGCTCCGCGCGTACTTAGAGCGAGACACTACCGTGTCTCTTGATTATATATATTATTATTATTTTTACTAATGGGCGCTACTGTGCTTTGTTGGCTCGTTTGCAGGTGATGAACGAGATTTAAGAACAATAGATGTGGACGCTTTTCCGGATCATTAATTAATCGGTTCCAGAAAGCTTTTCCAGGTCAAATTTTGGCAAAGAAGAAAGAAATTCAGCAATCAACAACTGAAAAGTTAAAGATCAAAGAAAGCGTCCAAAATAAACGAGAATCTAACTTGATTTTCGAAAATTCGATTTTTGGAAAGCACGATACTTCAGAAGTGATCCCTGTGCAAAATACGAAAGCCAAAAAGCTGTGTACTGAAAATTCAGCTAAAGCTAAAAGTTCAGCGAACAGCAAGCCTGAAATAACGACGTCTGCAGAGACATCTCCTGAAATTACAAACACTTCATCATCGAGCAGAGTGTCAAGAAATCAACCATCGCTGAATGAAAATTTGTCTGCCTTGATGCGCAATTTAAAAAAATATACGTGTGGCCTCCACGCGCGGCAGAAGTGAAACTTCTTAGCTGTGAGGAATAGGATAGTATCTCGTTTATAGTATCTGAATTAATGCCTATGTAATTCAGAAATCAAATTTTAATTATAAATTAAAGCGGACGCAATTCACAAATAAAAATTGATTCGTGTATTGAAACCTGTATAACTCACAAATCAAATTTAATTATAAAAGTGAAGTTTCAAGTTATGAGAAAAATTTTCCCATATATAATTATATATGGGCCAACTGTTGCCAACTGTTACATTTATATACATATAATTATATATAGACAAATTTTTCTCATAACCTGAAACTTCACTTTTATAATCAAAATTTGATTTGTGAGTTATACAGGTTTTGTTTCGTGCTCGGCCGAGGTAACCTCGGGACACGAAATTGAATGCCGGGACCACCCTGACAAGGGCGCGAGGCAAGGTCCGAGAGGATTCGCGAGGAGGGGAGAGAGATGACACGCGCACTTTTAGTTTTATTCACGCACACAATTTATTCACACGAAAGTTTACAACTTGTTTCGCACTCGCGCGACCGGGCGGGCTGAGCATCTGCGGAGATGTCGGAACGGAAATCTTGCGTCACTCGGATTCTCTGCGATGGCTCGCGACACGGAGATCTTGAAGAGCGATTGGTTACCGCCCTCGCGATCGGAGATCTTAAACGCGACCGACGGATATCTTGCTCGCGACGCAGATGAGCGACCGCGAACGCGTTGCCTCGCGAGATGCTCAGGCGCCCTGATAGTCACTCGAAACGCGATAGCGGGTACGAGTTTTACATGAAACGTAACTTAAATGTACGAGACGCGGTAATTCCGCGTTAACGATGAGAACGGCGCGGCACGACAAGATGGCCGCGAGTGGGCTCGATATCGGGATCGACCGCCCGCTTCGCTTGAATAGAGAAATGCTCCGCGGAGCTTTCGTCGGTTTCTCGCAACGATCGGAAGGATGCACTCGCGAAAAACCGGTTGAATCGTGTGACGGTATCGACGTCGACACGGTCCTTTCTCGGAATCACGCTACCGCGCACGGTGATAATACGTGATTCGTCACAATGATTCGCCACTTCGAATCTCTGGCGAACGGAAAACTCGGGAATGATACGTTTCGCGCGACGACCAATCGAGCGGTGCAGATCGCAACGAAACTTGTGTGCACGAGGCAACCCTTTGCACGGGTGCTCGATGCGTAACCGATTTCCCGGAATTCGCGCGATGACCAATCGACCGGGTGCTTACGCGACGAATACCGGCTCACTCTTCCCGTCGCGTGAACGGAAAAAGCGATATGAGATGTTTCACGCGGCGACCAATCGAGCGGGTGCGGCTCGCGATGAAACTTAACGAACGCCGCGCAATTACTTTCGAGAACACTCCCGATGTTATAATTGTCGCAAACGGCCGGCTCGACTTTTCTCTTAGAGAGACCGAACAGAAGAGAGCGCGGATCGATCACGATCGTCCTTCGTCCCGATAGGAGACCCTCGACGGGGTCGGTGAGCTCGCGAAGGACGAATCACCATCGATCCACGATGTAACGCGTTGCGCGATATACATAAATTCGGAAACGCGTGCGCGGTTTGCAACCGCGAGGTCGGAATAATAGGCGCGACAACCGGGCGATTCCGGGCGAGCTCGGGTCGAGCCCGAGGGTTGTTTGTGCTCGCGCCAGGGCCGTGTGCTATCGCTACAGCGCCCATTACACCGACTTTATCGAATCCTAAACAGGTTTCAATACACGAATCAATTTTTATTTGTGAATTGCATCCGCTTTAATTTATAATCAAAATTTGATTTCTGAATTACATAGGCATTAATTCAGATACTATAAACGAGATACTATCCTATTCCTCACAGCTAAGAAGTTTCACTTCTGCCGCGCGTGGAGGCCACACGTATATTTTTTTTACCATATTAAATTTCTTTGACGTAACTGGCAATCGTTCCTGACGGTCATAATCGTCAGGACATTTTAACTAAGATTCTGGTCCTTTTATCTCAACGCTTATTTTAAGCATCTTAATTTTAAATAATTTAATTTTTATTGTGAAAAATATTACCCCAGCCAGGGTTCGAACCTGGAACTTCCCGCTTTCTGGCAGACGTTGTGCCAATTCGACCACTGAGGCATGTGGTAATATTTATCGCAATAACACGTATAAATAAACAATCATAAGATAGAACACCGATATTTTGGTCAACGGTGTATATATTCACTGTATAAAAATTGATTTGTGAAAATTGATTTGTGAATTAAAGCCTGTGTAATTCACAAATCAATTTTTATTTATTGTGAATTGCATCGCCTGTAATTTATAATTAAAATTTAACTTGTGAATTAACGTAACGCTCCCGCGCCGAATCACGCCCATGAAAGTTTTTGACTTTTGCGACGGACTTTCATAACGCGAACGTATAACGCGACGCTCCGGATCACTCCCGTATAAGTTTCGACTTTTCGTGACGGACTTCCATAAACGCGAACACGTAACGCGACGCTCCGAATCACTCCCGTAGAAGGTTCGACTTTTCGTGACGGACTTCCATAACGCGACGTCCGAATCACTCCCGTAGAAGGTTCGACTCTTCGTGACGGACTTCCATAACGCGAACGCGTAACGCGACGCTCCGAATCACTCCCGTAGAAGGTTCGACTCTTCGTGACGGACTTCCATAACGCGAACGCGTAACGCGACGCTCCGAATCACTCCCGTAGAAGGTTCGACTTTTCGTGACGGACTCCATAACGCGAACGCGTAACGCAACGCTCCGAATCACTCCCGTAGAAAGTCCGACTTTTCGTGACGGACTTCCATAACGCGAACGCGTAACGCGACGA
Source organism: Leptothorax acervorum (assembly GCA_035220615.1). NCBI lineage: Eukaryota > Metazoa > Arthropoda > Insecta > Hymenoptera > Formicidae > Leptothorax > Leptothorax acervorum. Next base: position 224 of record JASTWQ010000455.1, on the reverse strand, counting down.
ATCGAATCACTCCCGTAGAAGGTTCGACTTTTCGTGACGGACTTCCATAACGCGAACGCGTAACGCGACGAACCGAATCACTCCCGTAGAAGGTTCGACTTTTCGTGACGGACTTCCATAACGCGAACGCGTAACGCGACAAATCGAATCACTCCCGTAGAAGGTTCGACTCTTCGTGACGGACTTCCATACGCGACTTCTTCGACTTCCGTAACGCGACTTTG